>JAFFZH010015327.1:35748-98839 GCA_018420115.1 Euura saliciscinereae | reverse complement strand
ATTTTTTTCGTAGATTTAATATCGTAATTGTATTCTTCATCAGCATCCAAAGTGAAAAATAAAGTTAGCGCGAAAGGTGGACTTACACTGGCACGGAAAAAATCGATCTTCGCGAGCCATTTTCTCAAAGACAGATTGATGTATTCCATCGGGATTAGCGCCATTTGAAGAAGCTCGAAAAATTCTATAAAATATTTTCTCAATTTTTTTTAATATCAGTTCATCGAATTTTAGGACAGTTTTTTTGATCTCCTGAAAAATCGTTACGATGGCACTTACACCGTTTTGCCGTGTCATCCTTCAGTTAAACTTGACCTCTGTGACACTTTGCCCTGGCAATTTCTTTTATGAGATTGTTAAACTCTAGCTTCTCTGTTTTTTCTGATTCGACACATAACGTCGCCAATGCATTCAGGTAATGTATTTGTTGGAACATTCATCCAAAAGTTGGCGCCCCCCCTACACATGGCGCCCTAGGCCATGGCCTTTTTGGCCTAGGCGGTAATACGTCACTGGGGCGCTTAAGATTACCAATTACTGAACATGAGAATTTAAATTCATGTTTTTTTACTGCAGGGTACGAACACCCAAGATTGAGACGGAATTAATTTAGAGTTTGACGGATAAAGCCCAGCTCAAATATGGAATCTGAAAACGGATTTGTGATCAGTGTTTCATTATCAAGCCCAGAAATGTCGGCCCAGGAAACGTTTTTCTGCCTAAAGGGGTTAATTTGTGCACAGATGGAATTTCTGCACCGAAACTTCTCTGGAATGAAATTATCTTCTTCTGGATGCTCTTTCCAATCTCTGGGCAGAAATTACTTCTTTACGGCAGGCTGTACCGTGTCGGGTCAGAAATTTCCACCACGAAATGGTATAGCGCGGATAAAAAAAGCCCGTTCTACGATCAGCGGGCAAGAATTTCATAATTTTGGTAACGAAAAATGGTATAGCGCACCCAGATGAAGAAAATTTGTGCAGAAATGGTACAGTGCTGATAGATTCTGGGTGGGAATAGTTTGAATTTTATTTGGGGTTGTAGGTTTTAAATTATTTTCACGCTGCAGGTGAGTATTTGTATAATGATGAGGTGTATTTTAATATATCGCGTGTCTAATGACATAAGGACGCAAGCGCCATTATTATATACGACGTTTTGCTGTTTATAATGGCATGAAGTCGTATAATTTTTTTTTCACGCCAATCGCTCTGAAAACGTTCGAAACGTATAGATCAATTGAAATTACTAGATCGAAAAATGTAAGTGCAAAAGGTCGTAAGTTGGGCGGATACGACCTTCTGCTTTTAACTGCGATTCATTTTATCGAATTTTTCGAAACGACGTCGATTTCGATTTTTCTTTGCGTTTCACGAGTTTTTACAGCCATTTGAAAAAATCGTGGAAAAAAAATAAATATAAAAATGGCGCTTACGACCTTCTGCTCTTAACTACGAATATTTTTTATCGAAATTTTCGAAACGACGTCGATTTTGATTTTCCTTTGCGTTTCACGAGTTTTTACAGCTATTTGGAAAAATCGTGGAAAATAATTGAAAAAAAATTGGCGCTTACGACCTTCTGTTTTTTTTACTTTGTTTTTTAATCTTCCTTAAAAATTGTAATGAAAGAACGACGTATCCGCCCAACTTACGACCTTTTGCACTTATATTTTTCGAACTCGTAATTTCAATTGATGTATACGTTTTGAGCGTTTTCTGAGCGAATGACGTGAAAAAAAAATTATACGAACTTTCGCCACCAAAATCGCGTTTTTGGCGCTTACGACCCTATGCCATTAGACACGCGATATTTGTTACAGGTTTTTCCTTCTTATATTTAGTGAGCAGCAGAGTGGAATAATAGTTTGATCGAGACATAGGCAAGATCAATATATCGATTAAAAGAACTTACTTCTGGCGCATGCGTATGAGCCTTATTTTCAACAGTAATTTCCAGATTTTGATAAGGTGAAATGATATGCCGCGGCAAAAAAAAAGGTCATGTTAGCCCGCTATGCCATCGAAGGGCAGGAATTTCCTTTCAAGTACGCTGTACCATTTTTGCGCGTCAAAATGAGAATATTCCTGCCCTACGTTCACAAATGTTATACCGCAAAAGAAAAGGCTCATTTCAGTACACTATAGCGTTGGGGGGAGTAGGAATTACCTGATTTCGGTCGCGATATACCATTTTTGGATACCGGAATGAGGAAATTCCTGCCCTCCAATGTTATACCGTTTCGAAATCACCTTCTTCCGGGCTCGCTTCACCTTTTCCAGGCCCAGAAAAAGGTCATTTTTGCTCATGCGAGGTAATTTCAGCCCGGTGAAGCTCATTGATGATCAATGATGTCGACATAGTAGGATATAGTGTGACGAATTGATAAGTGGTGAAAAGCAGGGCAAAAAAAGCCGAACCAAAGTTTTTCTGAATGATTTCACGGACACTTCGAACACACATGCTTTGAGGTCAATGTGTATTCCAAAAGGTGACCACGATACAGTCACATCATTTCGTCCATTTCTATCGAATTCAATAAACAAGGATGACGCAATGCAACCGCCGTTGCACTTCGAAATACGCCCTCAGTGCTCTCGAACCACGAAAAATGAGGATAGCAGATCAAACGCCTCGGCACACGAACTTGTTTCCTCGCGTGGCGCGTGGCAGCTACCACACACAATGTGCAGCCAGCAGCCAAAGGCTCAAGAGTCGTTGAAACGGCAGGGATTTGGAATAAATGCAATGTGTATAGTTTTTTCTAAAATTTTATTTCACTATTTTCATTTGTTCCATTTGGCCTCAACACAAATCGACGCTATTGTGAAAAATAGATATGAAGAAAAACTCATAAATTTTATCAATAATTTCGAAACTCACTGTTCCAGGTATATGGAATAACAAAACGTTCAAAGCTCTCAATGAAACTCCAGGCTTCCTCCAGGAATTACAGGACAATCGAATAAAATCAAGTGCAAACCACGTGCAAGCTCGATCCTCATAAAATCAGAAAATGCTCGCCTTGATTATTTTTTACAAACTATCTTATATTCCTGAACGTTCAGCATTGTAGATTGCTCTAGGATTTCTGACCTATGAATATCATTCCGACTCATCAGAGAAATATTTATGCCTACGTTGTTAGTCGCCCCTCATTCCAGCAAAAGTTTCGCGGCGTTTCCGTGAATTTCTCGACTCATACCATGTCGCAATGAAAATTCCCGTTTCACGCTAGCAAACAGAACGTCGGTAACTAGGAAAATTTGAGCAATGGCAAAGGCCAGCGTCACGCCGAAGTAGAAATTAGCATTCGCCGATCGCGAATAAATCCAAAGGTGCCATACCGTCGGAGCGAATACTGTGCAGGACAGGAGGAAGCAGCCGACGATGAACCCTTGCTGCATATCTGAAAATGAAACAACGTGATTGACTGTCTTCAATATTGAAAATCTTTAAAAAAAAAAAATAACAGGAAAATACAAATTTCATGTTTACTCACGAGGAAACAGGTGCTTCCACATCGGCAGGAGCGCCATGTAAAATCCTACTTCACCCAGGCACGGATAAGACTTGAAGATTGCCGCTATTGCGAGGTAAGAAAAAGCCAGGAGCATGGGATCCCGACGGAATCTCAACGCCAAAGGGGCGACGTATAGAAGGCCTACGTTTATTTGAAAAGAGGCAACAAACAGCGATCTAAAGTGCTCAAACATTTCCGTAAAGAAGTACCAGTAAAGACCGATGTTCGGTCGCAGGTCTGGTACAGTTAAAATGAAGCCTACGGTACTGTGCAAGAACGACCAGCTCCCGGTTAGTCTGTAAGAGACCAAGTACAACGTTGTTAGAATCCCAGCGAACATCGCCAATGTTTTGAAAATATTGGCATAGGAGACTCTTTTGTCTTCCCCGTCGCTACTTCGGACCAAGTAAATCGTCGCTGGGACCATGAGAGTGACGGGATAGAGTCCTTGCAAACTCAACAAAGCTATGGTCAAACAACTCCATATCCTCGACTTGTTTATCATGGAGTAGAGAGCCGCGGCTAGTAGTAAATTCGTAAAAACAGTCGTTGTGAATCCTACGCAATTGAAAACTATGTACGGGTTGAATAGATATGCGGAGGGGACAAGAAGGACCGAAGGCGTGACTTTGGAGCTTCGTTTTGGAAATTTGGAAGCGGAGGCCGATACTTCTTTGTCATTCGATGTACATTCCTTCTCTCGTTTTTCAATCTCTTTCTCTTCTTTGGCGATCTGCAATCCATTTCTCGGTCATTAGTAGATGTCGATTCAACGACAACGGTTGGATATAAATCAACTAAACGATCGTTACCAGCTCAGTCGTGTATCGATAGGCAGTGACGCCGAGGATCCAAGCGGTGACTAGATCCGTCAGGACGAAAATGGCGCATAATAGATACAAAGATAGGTACTTTTGCATAAAACTAAAAATTACAAGGCCAATCGGACTCTCGTGGAATAAGTCTCCGGAATACGGATCGATTCCAGCCTCACGCAGATAGACTCCTTCGGTAACTTGAAACAACGATATTTATCAATCATTATATACATGCAGAGACTAAGTTAGGTTGGGGTAGATCAGTACTTGAGGTTAAAAACAAAGTCTCACCTTTCTTCCACGAATTTAGGGCCGTGGATATTTCGACTCTGTCAGCGATTGTTTTTTGATACTCGGAGAATATCAATAGCAGTCTTATACCAGCCGCTAAGGCGTAACAGGATATTTGTTGCGTGGTGGTCATTTTTAATCACAGGATTTGATGAAGAAAAAAACCACACCCTAACCTATAACTATAAATTCGCCTCGACAAAGTCGGATGTTTATTTACCTGTTATTCAACAGAGTTATTCATTATCGTTTTCATGAACTTGTGTCAAAAATAAGCCCGGCGGTGACACTTTGTTGTATACATATTTCGTACCCTTCAGTGTGAGACTATTTACAACACAACATAACCAAACTGCTCCAACGAATTTACGAGCCGCGCCACAGACTACGCGGCGAACAGCTGGCGCTGAAGAGGCTCAAGATCAACGCGGCTTATCCCATTTTTAAAACAACCTGATTGGTCGTTTGAAAATTGTCCACCAATCAGACACCAGCATCGTGTTGTCTTGCAGTTGCAGATCGCGTAGATTATCTAGAATCTGGATTTATTCTATGGTTATATATGTATATTTTTTGAGCGTGTTTGTTGTGCGCCTGTGTTGCCGGTGACTGCCACCTGCAATTCCTCATGATCCGGGTCAGATACAGATTTGCGATTGATTAGTAATTAACCGGTTCGGTGTGATTTAAATCATGATCAGTCCACGACTACCGTTAAATGGATGGTAAACTTCCATAGCAACTAGGCACTATCTGATCAATTTTCGATCGTTCGAATAATAAATGGAAAATACTACCGCGGAAATGCCGGATCGAGGGTCGAGCGGCGAATACGTCGATACCGACGAGACGGCCGGTCCCGGTATCCTCGAGGACTCGGGGAATCTGGTCGGCAGCTGCACCCCTCAGTCGGACATGAGGCAAATAGATAATTCAATTTTCAACACCATCGGAAAAATCGTCAATCGTACTGCCAAGGTAAGACATCCTTCATTCTTACAATTAGCTACTCCAAAATCATTAACGTGCTTTTTTTTTATTTTTGCTCCATTCTGTGAACGATGTCGGTATTTTTTGCTAATCGTTTATTTTCCTTTTCCAACCTTTCTTCCAGGTCCCCGAGATTCAGGATTTTAAAATCGTCAAGCCGATCAGCCGCGGTGCCTTTGGCAAGGTTTTCCTTGGCTATAAGAAAACGAATTCGGAGCAGATGTATGCGATAAAAGTGATGAAAAAAAACGAGATGATAAACAAGAACATGGCGTCGCAGGTGGTGATCGAGAGAAATGCGTTGGCTCTGACGCGCAGTCCCTACTGCGTCCAGTTGTTTTATTCCCTGCAATCCGTCAGCAGCGTTTATCTAGTGATGGAATACATGGTCGGCGGCGACCTCAAGAGTCTAGTAGGGAATTGTGGTTACATGGAGGAATCAATGGCCGCATTTTACACGGCCGAGGTCTGCCTCGCCCTGGAATACCTCCATTCCCATGGGATCGTGCATCGGGACTTGAAGCCGGACAACATGCTCCTTTCCCGCGAGGGTCATGTCAAACTGACCGATTTTGGCCTCAGCAGGATCCCCGCGATGCATAGAGACCTGGAAATATCGGACCTGGTCAATTGCACTCCCAGTCTCCTGGCCAGAACTCCTGGCCAACTTTTGTCCCTCACTTCTCACTTGTCTTTTGGATCAGGCCAGAAATCTGCAATCGATCAAAACCTCTCCGATTCTAGTCAGCGGAGTAATCCGGCGACGAATCTTCTGTCAATTTTGCGTCAGAGTGCTAGAAAAACAACGGGTCTCTCGGGCGCATCTTTCGCATCTTCGACCACGGCTTCGGCGGACTATTCACGAGTATCTGGCGTCACTCCGTTCCAATCTGCCGAAGATCTGAAATTTGTCAATGGAAATGACACGGGCGAGAGCGGAAAGAGCAAGGGGAAAGACGACGGCGACGAAAACAGCACTGGGAGCAGCTTTCACACCTGCGAAGCCTCAAATTCCGTCATCAGAGTCGATAGCAGCAAGGGAGAAACTGAGGAGGACGATTCCACACTCGAGGCAGATTGGCCCAATCGTAGACTGGATCATACCAGCCCACTGAGCAGCAGCGGTGTTTCCTTCACACGGGGCACCAAGAGAAAGAGAAATATGGTAGCCGTGCCGACCGGACTGACCAGGGAAATTCACCTCTTGGGTTTGGACGTTGATTCTACACCTAAGAGAACGAATCGGGGAGCTTCGTTCTCATGCACCAGTCCTCCGCATCCGGCGATAGCAAGTGCAAAGGCAAGTAATGGCAATGGCGAGGAGACTGGCAGCGGGGGAGGCGTCGCGTTCAGTACTCCGGTATCGTCGATGAAACAGAGAAGGAGTCGTGGGGAGGAAACTGACGATCATGATCTTCGTCGTGAGCACGATCACAATGACGGACCCGAGGATCAGCGGTCAAGTAGCGAGAGCGATAAACCAATTCTAGTCAAAGCCACGAGGTTCGAGCTGCCCCAATCTACTTCAAGATCTGCCCCTGATATGCGACTGGGCGTTGACGACGATCAGCCGGCAATTTCGCCTATAAAAACACCCGGGCCTTCGGCCAGAAGCCACACGCCCTACAGAACGCCAAAGTCTGTCAGGAGAGGTGGAAAATCCTTGTCCAGATCGGACGACAGAATTCTCGGCACCCCGGACTATCTGGCGCCTGAATTACTGCTGCGACAGGGACACGGGTCCTCCGTTGATTGGTGGGCGTTGGGAGTTTGTCTCTTTGAATTTTGTACAGGAGTTCCGCCTTTCAACGACGAGACACCGCAGGCGGTGTTTGCTAATATTCTAGCTCGCGATATACCATGGCCGACCGAATCCGAGGCCTTGTCGCCTGCTGCAATGGAGGCAGTCGATGCCCTCCTCACTCTGGACCCGAAAACCAGACCCTCGGCGGCAGAAGTTCGGTCGATGACGCTTTTCGGTGAATTTCCCTGGGATCAACCCCAAAGTGCTACACCGCCGTTTATACCACAGCCGGACGATAATTATGATACATGTTATTTTCAAGGTTGGTTCATTTTTTTCACATAATTTTCCTCGTCTTTTTCTTAACAATACGACTATTTTCTTACTTCTTACAGCTAGGAACATACTGCAGCACTTGAACGTCAGCAACTGCGACGTATAGTTAATCTCCGACCAAATTAATTCCTGCGGCTCATTTAATTTATACATAGACAAATAAGAATTTAGGGCTGGAAGCGGGCTAGTTTAAATCATATTTGGGATGTACAATTTTATTTTTATATGTACGCGAAGTATGCATAATGAATATAAAGTATTTTTGTTACGACTATATTATACCTTGTCTCCTTTACTACTTTTATAGACGGCTATTCAGCCGGGTGTACACGCATACGTAACGAGTAGTACCATTAATCCACTTCTGATCGAAAACACTCAGTGGGATTCTCTTCCATACGTTTTCACTTGAGATTCTTTTGAATCCAGGGCAGGAAGTGAGTCACTCTGGTGTAGACTCCGGGGTACTGACCCTTGCCGCATCCGATTCCCCAGCTCACAATACCAACTTGGGTCCATCTACCGTCATTGATCATCAGGGGACCACCGCTGTCGCCCTGAAAAATTAGGAAAATGGAAATGTCACGGCATCATACCTCAAAGTAATTCAGATGGTGTCGTCCAATCGTCCAAAAACTCACGGAACAAGAGTCCATCGCGGCTTGACCCGCGCACAGGAAACTCTCGATGATACCTCCAGGTGCGGCTGCCCCGTATTTCGATTTGCACTCGGTGTTGGTCCATACAGGGATAGAAACTTCTTGGAGGACCGCTGGCTGGGGTCCACCTGTTGCATACAATGTTGTGCAAAAGTGGTCCTGATAACTCATTCCGAAGGCTAATTGTAAGTTCAATTATCATTCTACTCACTCTCTCGCAACGAGCCCCAACCGATGACTGTGGCCGTTTTGCCGTGGTACAATTGCGATCCAGACGGCAGGCACACCGGTCGGATCTGCTCCGTGAATGGGACTGGCTTGTCCAAAGTCGGGATCGCGACATTGTTGTACAGGGTTCGAGTGTCGAATCCTCGATGTCGTACGACTCTGCGTACACGTCTCTCCACGTGTCGTACCTCGCTGCTGGTTTTGATGTTGTAATCTCCGAGGCGAACCGTCAGTCCGGCGACGTCCCACGAGCTCATTCTGGAAATTAACAGCATCTTACGTATTTCCTGCGAGTCCACATTCTAGTTGCCAATTTTAAAACGGTGGTTCGAAGACTGAGATTTTCGCAAAATCACAAGGTCACCGACTTACTGAGCGACGCAGTGAGCGGCAGTGAGAATATGAGAGTCGTCAATGAGTGATCCACCGCAGAATTGTTGGTTCCTGTTGAAGAGAGCAGCTATCCATGGCCACTCCCCAAGATCCGCGCTGTGTCCACCGACGATACGTTTCTGGTCTTGATCTCCGTTTTTGGATCCACAGTACGCCTCACTTCCACCTCCCCCTGGCGCAGGAGCCGGAGTAACGGAGGCAGGTGTTGAGGGTGGTTTCGTGGGTCGTGCCGGCGTTGTGGGCCACCAGGACGGTTTTTTTGTCGGCCAGGTCGTGGCGCCGGGTCTTTTGGTCGTCGAAAAGGGAGGTGGTCTCGTCGTGACTGGAGGAACTGCGGGAAATCCAGGAAAAGGTCCATGCGTGGGAAGCGGTGGAATCGTGTTATCAGGCCCATGGGTTGGGAGTGGAGGAGGCCACGAGGGAATCTGCGGATGAGGATGCTCCTTATTGTTGTCGGATGAAACTATCTGGAAACGGAGAGAACGTTCAAACTCTGCGTGACGAAATGGCAAGACAATCGAACGATCGGTGGTATCGAGTGTGGACTACAATTTGAATTCCAATTTTCCCGCGCACACGCGCGGTTCATCGGAATTCACATCATACATGCATATACTATACGAGAGGCATAGTATCAACGTGAAAAGTGACACAAAACACTCTCTCTTTATGTTTGATAATATGGGCACGGCGTCGAAGCGCGGAGTCCATCCGGGTACAGGGTTACGGAGTCGCACGTGCTGGAATGTTCTGTGCCCATGACCTAGACGCGATAACATGACGCTAAATCGTTTGACCGTACCGCGGGTTCCTCGACGATGGGATCGTCGCTGATGCCAGGAAATCCCGGTACGCCGGAAATTACCGGAGGGTTCGAGCAGCATACACCGAACGCCATTTTCCCGTCAGCGTCCAAGTAGCTGCATGTGTCGTAAACACCGAGCACCCATCCATCGAACGCGTCCAGAACTGGGACCTTGAAATACGGATAGCACTCCCTGAAGGTTGCACAACGGCCGACTTCACCCCGCGAGGTCAAGCACGGTCCTCCGTTCCGGGAAGTTGCTCCCTCGGGTTGCCAGGTCAACCCGCGGCCCGATCGCTCCTGCAGGACCGTTTCTTCGGCAGCTGCTTGTGCAAAGTAAAATATAACAGATATTATGCGTTGGAGGTCATGCAACGTTGGCAATTTACAGTCGAGTCTTCGTGACACTGACTCACCAGCAAATAACAGATACTATAAAAGCGATTGTTAGTTTCACGCATGCAAGCTGTTAACCGCAAATTCCGCGAGTGGCGAGTGCGTGTCTTGCATACAAGAATAAATATAAGGTATATAATAAGTATCGAGTTCGGTGAACCTTCTTGTGGTTTGTTCCTCATCAGGCTCGACTTACCTTCGATTACGACAGTGTCATCTTCGAGCGCAATGTCTCCGGCGCGACAGAGAACCGCGATCAAAAGACACCCCGCAGCGGCCAGTACCGCTTCGAGTCGGCGCTGCCGCATGTTTCAAGTACGATGCTCGAGGACCTTCTGCGATATCGCTGACAGATCCGGAAAGACAGATGACTAGATAACTAGCAATTCAAAATCACGTCCCAATCGTCCCTCCGAACCACTCGATCACCTTCAAGCGCGAAGCGAATTAGGGCTTGGGTGACGCGCGGGCAGTAACTAAGCTGAGGAACCATCCGACACCCGAGTTTATAACGGGCGCGCCCTCCTCTTGGTCCCGGGTGGACGGGGTCCGTGGCCCGCAACTCGCTCCCCGGCCCACATCGTCTTCGGTCCGATGCGTCGGTCCCGGTCGCTCGCGGTTCTTCATCTTGGTGAGAAAATCGGCCGGCAATGTTTGGGCATTAGACCGAGTTGGAGTTATCGATGTGGCTACGATATATATGCAAATTGCGCGGTTATGGATGAATTACCATTGCGATTATCATATTATGTCGGGAGCGGAATTCGGCCATCCGTTTAGGCACAACGATATCGCGGGCCTCTTTCACATTAGCATATAAAGAACACGAGGTGTTCGAACCGCTGTCCTTGAGGAGCGGCCGTGAACTTGCGACGGTGCACCAATTAGCCTTTGTAGCTGCAAACTGGATCGCCAGTACGTACAACGGACCGCGGGCGTGTCCAGATAGACGACGTTCACCTCGGACAAAGATTCCCTCCATCTCGTGTACAGTCCTCACAGAAATCTGAACTTGACCCTTTCCCCCGTGCTTTGGATCCCTAATTGCGAGCGATGCCCGTGTGGCATCCTCCGAAGGACTCGCCTCCAGAGGTCAGACCTGATACGGAGGCGCCGATGGGCGAAGGTATTTTCAATGTTCAGGTTTAGCATCTCGAACCAGCAACCGCTCAACGCTGCGGGTCTTGAATGCGAAGGGCGAACATATTTACAGTGCAACCCGTCAAACCGGACTTCGGGGCGCCCAAAATTACCCGATGCCAGCGAATGACTCCCAAATCAGATTGCGCCTCGGCCCGGCCCGGGCGAGTGGTAGTTTTGCATCCACTCGATTCGCGGTTTGGTTCGTTGAACTTCCTGGCAGTCAAACGATTATCTCGATCTATTTCTTCCATTTTTACATCCAGGCTTTCAAACACAAAGTTTCGGAGGTGTGGAATTTTTTGCCAAATCATTTCACGACTCTAGAGGCGCTCATGATATCTGGGATGCTGGTCCAGACCAACGAAGGCATACACACTGATCGAACCTATTTTTTCAAAGTATATAGTTAAAGTCCCGTTCTAACCGGAATTGATCCGATAACTCGAGTAAACACAAACGCGCGACGCTGTCAGCCACAGTTGCGAATTCATTAAAAATCCGCTTCCTACGCGTCAGAACAGCGGCTGAAGCCCTGCAGCGGACAATGCCGGAGCTCCGTTATGATCTTAATACCTCCCATAAATCTTTGCTCGCTAAAGTTTTAACTCGGGATAGTATAAATATTTCCCTGGATCGATAGAAATATCCGTTGCCAGTTCGTTAGGATGATGCAGAGACCAAACGCACTTTGCGGATCGTCACGTTGATCTTCCAAGTGTCAGAAACCTCCGGAACACGGACTACATTAAGGTTCATAACACGGCATTACGATCGGGCCATCGGCCCCCTCAAGGCCGATACACCCACTGGGTGAGGCACACGATCTCATCGACGCATATACGGCCGCGTACGTCGTACGTGTCTTCGTCTCCGCACGCAACCTGCGAAGCCTGTGCATGCCGGCTATTCTACTCGCCTTCAGGTATTCTCTCGATTACTCACTCGATCCGATCGCAGAATCGTTTGGCTTCGAATCGTACGCCGACTGCATCCGATATGCGAGTTGAAGATGGCCGAAGACTGCGGAATATCTATTCCCGGGGGACCGCATAGGCTTCAGCCTTCTAAATTCCACGAACAGGCGTGTGATCGCCTGTCTCTGAAACGGCGAAAGCAAATTCACCGAAATAAGGATTTGGGCCACGTATCTATAATATAACCTCTACGTGCCACGGTGAAGCCTGACACTGGCCTGACATACGCTGCAGCTTCGCCTCCAAGTTCGAGGCTATTATTCTCAACCGTATAACTGTCTAATAATAATCGGTTATTCGATGTTCAGTAGTTAAACTCAAGCTCGTAACCATAAACGAACGTGAAAGAAATAAATATTGATAATCATAGTTCGCCAAAGAGCTGGAAGTTGTAGTAAACACGCGACGAAGACCGCAAGTGCGCAGTATCAGCGGGAGCGATGTACCTCGGTGAAATCATTATATTCATTCTGCACCACGGATGATGGAATAATTGCGTCAATTGTAATACCGACGCTGGTTCCCTATTTTTATTTCCACACGACCGACTTAATTTCGGACGGGTACTCCCATAGGTATCGCAGCACTTTGAATAATATTCATAAGCTGTTCGTGAACTCGCGACGAGATTATCGTCGAAGATACAAGCCGCCCGGGTCTCGATCCGAGCGAATCCTGTTTCGGCGTTCCTAGTATTATCCTCCGTAGATATCAGCTCATAACTCAGATCTCTCGCCAATTCAATTACTTTTCACATCCTCACGATGTAGCCTACAGGACAAACAACTCGTGTATCGGTAACGGGTGATTTAATGGACCGGCGAAATATACTCTATCATTTTATTGTCTCCATTCATTTTTTCTTTTTCCGGCTTCATTATCGAGATGAGGACTCGCTGCATTAGCGGCTCAGCTGTATTATATAGTTATCCTCTAATTTTAAGTGGTACATGTCTCCTCGCGCTGACACCCGTCATTGGTAAACCTTATAAGTATCATAATCCCATTCGTGTTGGTACATGGACGCACTGCACTCGAGTTCACGATCACTCGAGCTCCTATTTATAGGCATCCGTAGCCGGCAGGATCGTATTGCGGGGCAATGTTGAACGGGCGCAATTAACAGTACCTACCTGACGATACCTTTACAGGCAGATATCACGCAGCTCTTCTCATCCGGTGATTAGTTGGAAGATCGTTAAATCGTAAATTATGGTAGAACTAGTTTTTTTTTTTTTTTATATTGTTGCAATGTATACATTTTCGGTGTCGACTTTACTTGACTCGATTGCTTTTTTTTGTATCATTTTATCGTCGGTTCCTAGTTCATTAATCCGATGATATTTGTATTAGGTATGAAATAGCGGCACTTACCTCAATCTGAGATTTCCGAGTATAGAATTTATAGAGCGATAAATGTCACTGCGAATGGTATGAATGATGAAAAAAAAAATACATATAATATTGAATAAAAAGATGAGGTGTGTGAAATGTTGTGTTATAGGTGTTGTGAGTATATATATAACGTATATAGGTAGGTACATAATATTATTGTATAGAAATTTTCATGTATATTACATATTGATATCACTTAATACCTATTATAACATCGTGCCTACCTATCCTTGCAGCTTACTTATCATAAAGCGATTATTTCAGGTACTTATTTGCATAGAAACAAACCAATCATCAACAATAATATCATGATATAACATTCTTCGCTCTCCCCCTTAACATTACCTACTAATATTTGTGAAATCTTTGAATCGTGTTTAACCCTCTTTGAATCGTTTACAGTAATATTTTTTCTTCTCTATTTCATCACTTTCCAAACACAATTATATCAATTAAGCATTCAACTCTATACATAACCACGACTATCGCATCAATTATTCTTTCATTCGTCTGTAGTTGAAGATTACAATAATTATAATAATGTTAACATAACATAATAGAGTAAAAAAAAAGAAACGTAATAATAATAATAATAATAATCTGTAAAAAGTAATAAATTTAGTACGTATGTAAATTTAACACCTCCCGACAGTTGTCGCAGGATTTTAAGCCTAATGAAGAAAAAATATATATATCTGAGAGTATTCAAATTGTTGCTTTGTTTTTTCGTCATTTCTAATGGCGTATATATCGATATCAACTGGATTCCGCGTAGCGAAGTATGCGTGTGTTACTAATTCGAGTGATTCTCTATTTTCTTTATCGTATCGATTTCCAAGGACCTCAATTATTCTGTAATTAACTTACGTTTCACTGGTAACCACGCAGACACGTAAATTAATTACTCGTCATTAATCCGTGGCGCAAGTAGATAGGTAGGTATATATAGTAGGCAATGATAAGACCGGCTTTGTGGCTGGACGTAGCCGAGTCGCGGGGATCCCCCGTACAAATTACTCGCGATATATCTACAACGAGATGGATTCGCGACGAAAATTCGACAAGGTTGGTTTACCGGGAGTTTCGATGAACAGGGAATCCCCGGCCCGGAAATTGACAAAACTATTATATCGCAACGGATCCGAACATATCGCTGTTCAACTCGCAAATCAACCCACCAACAGAGTTGAAAGCGAGATATCCGTATCGTGTTTGGATGAATAATAATGTTAATCATAATAATAATGATAACTAATAATAGTATAATAATAATAATAATTATTATAATCAAAATTTCGTTGGAATTGTGAATAAAAATGAGTACACGGACGTATATATATATATATAATATATAGGATCAGATAAGCCTGTAACATAACGAGTGTGATCAATAATAACAATAATAATTATGGTAATTTGATATAAAACGTACTGATATAATATTTATTGTTATATTAAAGAGAAAAAAAAAAGAAAAAAAAATTGATAATAATGCATAATATCACCTCTGGCACAATCTCACGATGGCAAGATGTCGCGCGACAATCGGAACGTATATTTACTTTTTATCTCGCTCTCCGTATCTACTATCTTTATGCTTTTTAATCGAAAGGGATTTCCTTGCTCCGCTTTATCGCGAATAATATTTTCCCACAACGATTCGCTAACTGCTACTCTCTTATACATATATATATATATATATTGTGTGTAAATTTAAATTTATGTTTATAGAAATGATAATGAAAACGGAAATAAAAAGAAAGCACTCAACGGTGATAGAAAAAAATATTAATAAACTCTAGCGCCCAAACTCTCTTCTACACTTAGAATTAAACAAAACAAGGCTTTTTCACCTTTAAAATGGAATCTCGAACTTTATCAATATGTATCTATATTTATATTTATATTTATATTTATATTTATATTTACGGCAAGTCACTACGGCTGGCTGGGTGTGCAGATATGGTCTAATGCCGATGGAGAAAACAAAACTACACATAATCCCCCCATATAATATTGATTGAATATTCAACTTAATTATTTGCAAGATTTTTTTTTTAGGCTCATTTAGAATGTGAGCTGGAAGAATTGTCTTCATATGTCATGGTCCAACGTTAATAACTCGGTAATTAATCTATACATCTAAGTATGAAATATATATCTATGTACTATAATAATATGAACCAATTGTATCATGATGATGATATTATCGATAAAATTAGTGATATTCACCTGGAGTTGTCAAACAATAAACGTAACGGTATTGATAATAGTACATTAATATTAATAAACTGACGTTATGATTATATCTATGTTTCGTATTATAATAAATTTAACAAAATATAGTATATAGTAATGATGATAAAAATAAGATTCATTTTACAAGCGTATTTTGATCGTTGCTTCGATGGTGCGTCGATGTATGTCTGTGTGTGTGTGTGTGTGTGAAAGGGTACGATGAGCACATCATCCATTTATTATAATATATATATGAGAAATATAACGTATATGTACGGTGTAAATGTAACGTATCAGCTAATCTATATCCCGAAGGATCGTAATCTAATACAATATCTATTCTAGTATAGATCCAATATTCTAATAACAGAAAATTCTAAAGTTACGCGGGTGTTTCGTAATAACAAGACGATTAATCGGGCTTGGAGCCTGCGGTGTATTATATTATAACAATAATTGTTACCGCGATATATTTAACCATTAACCAGTAACCAGTGTATCCCAAAATAATTTCATATCCTCTTCGCGTCGCAATGCCATCTAATAATATGTCGCAATATATTTAATATCAGTAATAAGAAATTTTTAACATGGAGCATCATATGCCCCTGCGCGTCGCTAACATTATAAAATACCTCCTCAAATATCATCTATTATATGCGGTAATAAATCCGATCATTTTATAATCTGATAATATAAATTAACAGCCTGAAGGACCCGGTGGCACGCACTGCTGCAGGGAGCCAGAAAACGATATATTTATCTTCTACACGTATGTATAATACCTAAACTAATTACGGTCTTTACAAAAGACGAAAGAAAAGTCACGAAACCATCCTCGTTTTCTTCATTTTTTTCTATTTTTTGTTTGTTTGTGTCTTGCACCAAATCATTTGCGACAATATAATAATATCTACAAAGGACCAATTAAGGGTCACGCACTCTTTTGTTTCCCTTCCATAATTGCCGAAAGTGTATCGAAGTGAGGCTGACGATTGGCAGCGTTATAATTAAGGCACATGTTCACAGCATTTCGGACTATTTTTTTTTTATCAGTTCAAGTCTATCGTACGTATTATTAACTTGCGGAAACTTTTTGATTGTTAAAAAAGATAAGTAAATATCGTAAGTGGAATACCTCGAGATATACATCACGTCTCGGTGTAATTCCTGCATGTGTATATATATATATATATAATAAAACTCGTATATCCGCGAAAGTGATTCAGCCGTTAATAACTCGCTTATATAGTAGCATTATATGAAAACATTCTCTTTTTTTCCCCAACATTTTTACCGCCTTTTTCCCTTTTTTACCCTCCGGAGATTATTGAGCGGGTGCCGAAGGCCGACAAAAGGTCACCCCGGAAGGTCTCTCTCTCTCTCTCTCATAAAGAAGTGTTTAACGCGTATGATTATAAGATATGTATATAATTAAAATGAGTGTATTTCATTCGTTATTTTGATCAATGACTCTGACTTTATTATCTGAATTATGATTGTTTCGTTTATCCCCCGTTTTCTCATTCAGCGAACTGTAACCCTTGTCCCAGGCTTCGTCTCCTCGATTCTAAAATACTACTATTGTCATATGGTATAACATACTACATACTACAACCTTATTATATATGTATAAATCGTAACTATTTACAATATCGAAAAAAGAGAGAGCAGGAACCAAAAACAATTACCAGTCTGTACCTCGTTTCGTGTAAAATTATCTCCCTTTTCACCCCCGCCACTCTCTTATCTCTTTTAACCACGCCGACGTTCACGTGTTGCTGCTGTCGTGCGGATGACCGTGCTGGTGCTGATGGGGGTGGGAATGGGGCGAAAGCGGTCCCGAAACTGTGACGGGTACGGGGGCCGGTGCCGAGGAGGAGAGTTCAATCAACGTAACGTCGTAGCCTCCGCCCGCAGCGTTCCTGCCGTCGCCCGGCGACGAGGGGTCGTGCTCGGAGTTTGGATCCGAGGTGTTCGTCACCGGGGTGTGGGTAACCTCCAGGAGGAAGAGGTCTTCGTCGACGTAGAACCGCACCATGTCGTCATCAATCTTCGCCGTAATTCTGAAAATTATTGAATAAAACGAGATACGATTAGACCGGAGCGTCGGTAACCAAGAAATTATGTTTCTGCGAATTGCGACTCTGCGAAGGGGAAGATAATTTAATTTAGACAGATGTCTAGTTGACTGATATCAAGTCACCTTGTTCCGCTCTTTTTTGGACCAGAATATCGAGATATACACACCACACGACACATATTATAGAAGGCGAAGGCAAAAGCAGGATTGCAATAGTTTTCAGCAGCTATCGACGATTTTACAAACCGATTTGGGTCACATCTAAAATTGTTGGTATACTCCTGATACCATTGAGCTTATTGGCGAATAATATTGATCTCTGAGTATTGATATTTCGAATTGAGCGAATGGTACCTCGGCAGATCGAAGGGGATGATGAGAATTATCCCTGCTAACACAGAACGTTGAAAAAACGTTTTTAAAACGTTTTCGAAAACACGTAAAAACGTTTTTCCCGTGTAGTTGAAAAAACGTTTTAAAAACGTTTTTCAAACGTTATTTTGGCCGCGGTATTTTTCCGAAAAAGTTCACTGAATCTGACGATAACGTATTAAGAACGTTTCTTAAACGTCCTCTAAACCATTAAACAACGTTATTTAAACGTTTTTAAAACGGTTTTTTTACGTATCTTGCAAACGAAATATAAACGTTATATTGACGTATAGTATACGTATTTTATTTGCATAACTGGCCTACGAATCGTAGAATTGAAAACGTTGTAAAAACGTAATAAAATCGTTTTACTTACATCAGAAAAACGTTTTAAAAACGTGTATTACAAAGTTTGTATTCGAAAAAAAAATCGGGACTGCCGGGCTCGGGATTTGAACTCACGTCTCCCGGGTGGCAGTCCGTGCGCCAATCCACTGAGCCACTGTGACTCCTTAAATACATAAGCATCGATATAATATTTATACAGTCGTTTCACTCACATCGGATAAAACGTTACTATAACGTTTAACAGACGTTTTGAAAACGTTAATATATATATGTATATATGTATAATCAATTACTTGTAATACACGTTAATACAACGTTTATAATTCGTCTCCCTAACGTTATTCTAACGTTCAAAAAACGTTTAAATAACGTTGTTTAATGGTTTAGAGGACGTTTAAGAAACGTTCTTAATACGTTATCGTCAGATTCAGTGAACTTTTTCGGAAAAATACCGCGGCCAAAATAACGTTTGAAAAACGTTTTTAAAACGTTTTTTCAACTACACGGGAAAAACGTTTTTACGTGTTTTCGAAAACGTTTTAAAAACGTTTTTTCAACGTTCTGTGTTAGCAGGGATAGAATCAAAGTCTGTTGAGGCACGCTGATTAATCTTATGCAAGTGAATAATATTCAATATTTTTTTGTTTGCTTTTGATCGTTTACTAGAGTGTCGTTCAGGATGGCTGCTGCGTCTATAATACCTATAGGCGAAAGAAAATAGTAAGAATTCGCGACAAACAGATCGGCGTAAGTACAGGGTTAGCCACTAATTGGGGATCTGGGTGCTACACATAGATATATACAAGCGGATATGGGTTTAGCAAAGCGAGGTTCATCGTAATGCGTGTGCGTGTCCGTGTGTATAATATATTCGTGCAGGTTGAGGAGATGCGTGCAAGTAAAAAAAGGCAAAGAATCGCGAGAGTAACCACAACCATTACCACATGCCAATGCCAATGCGACAAGCAACGATAACACGAGAACGAAAACGAAAACGAAAACGATCGATCCATCGAAATGGAGAGACGGGACTATACAACGTTGTACAAAAGTATGACACCAAACGGAATTAGTCGTTTAGGGAGAGAAAGAGAGAAAGAGAGAGAGAGAGTGCGTGCGTGCGTGCAATGATGCAATGTTTGTAGTCGAGCATGCAAGTAAAGATGACACTCTACTAAACTTACCCCTTTGTGTTTTTGCGATAGAGGTTATTAATACTCGAGGATGCAATTTTGTACTTTGACTCAATCTGTAAAATAGAAAAAAGTAGAATATTAGAATTTTGACAGTGGTTTCATCTTTCTTTTTTTTTTGTTTTTTGTTTTTTCTTTAAATTAATCTCAACTATAGTCACAATATACGACGCATAGTACAGATATTTCATATGCACGCTAAAAGAGACTGATTATTGTGCGAATTAGATTGATTCAAAAAAGAGTTGAGAAAGAGAAGATAGAACGAAAGAGAGAGAATATAAACACGAGATAATAAGAAAATTCTTTCCTAATATCGTTTCCACTTTTTTCCGTACGATAACATGAGAAACAAAAAATGATCCCCGAAGCTATGATTATACTATCGCGATGATATCGTCGAATTTCGGGAGAAGCACCGGATACTTTGCTCATCCTGTCGCTGTTGGTGCGTGGGTTAAAATTAAATGCTGGCATGTTACGTACCCCCGAGGCTTTGGCAGGGTGCATGCATAATTATGTATAATATTAATCAGCGTTTGGTACATAATCCGAGTTGCCCAGTGTTGCTTCGGCTAGCTCGACTGTGGTATTTACAGGGGCGAAGGCTCTTCCGTACCCACATAATACGGCACTGGGTGATTCTTATTTTGTACATGTACATGGGTTACGTGAACAGTTTGCAGTGAGGCCAGAGAAGCAGATTGTAGAAGAAGGAAAAGAAAAAAAAAACTCCTTCGCTGGTCATCTCGGATCGAGACGAAGAAGATGAAGAAGAGGAAGAACCGCTACACCTTATACGCAACGTCTGCAGTTGCTCGATTTTTTTGGTATCGAGAATGAAAAAAAAAAAAAAAAAACCCAGAGAACCCAATGAAACGGTAGACAATAATAGTAATGCGGATAAGAGATATTTGTCAATTTTTTATTCAACTGTAGAAATAGATAATCTTGGAATTTACAATAATTATTTCGACCTCCGGGTCTTGCGTATCGGTATCATACTACCTAGTACGGTAACGTATCTCGTGCATCGACATCACAACCATGACTCTGCGTGCAATTCTCAACGTATTTCTATACAATAATTAACAAAGATCCATCGTTATTTTCCTCCGTTTCATTAGGTTCGCGATCGTGTTATTATAATTCTATGAATTTCGTCTGACGAACAAACAATAGAGTCTATCAACTCGTATCACGAGGTTAACGATGATTCCCGCGTGTGGCGACGCTGTACAATTGAATTAAATAAAACACACAGTAACAACAATGGAAACAAACAAACAACAAACAAACAAACACCGACACATGATCACGACCAGCAACGGCGGCGGCAGCAGCAACGATTAGAATAGACAGTTGTTGAACGGTTAAGACTGTTAGTAATAGTGATGCTGCGAGGTGATCGCGAGGCAGGGACTCAAGGGGGGTAGGGTTCTTACAGCGTTCAACAGTCCTTGAACGGACGGCGGTGCGACGTGAAGAGGCGTGTAGACGTCTTCTAACTCCTGACGTACGTAGAGCATCACGCGTTCCTCGGACTCGGAGCCGCGCAGATGCTGCTGTTGGAGGTGAAGCCGGTTGCCGACCGCGACGCCTGGGCTGAGTCCGCTCGGCTGAACACCCTGCAGTACGGATCCCTGGAGCTCCTGGACCTGCATCAGCAGGGAGTCCTTCTTGTCGTGGAGGGACGACAGGTTGTCAGGTGGAAAGTGATTGTGGAATTTTAACGCCGGCAGACTCGGCCTTCCGCAGGTTGGGTAAGGGCTGCTGGCGCCAGCCTTGACTCCGCCACCCTCGCCGTTGCTCAGCGACGACGTGTCCGTGTCGCCCCCGGTCGTACCGCCCCCGCCGCCTCCGTAAAACCCGGACAGTTCCATCGTCGAGAACTGCAGAAATTGGAGAACGGAATTAGAATCAGCTCATCGCAACGACGTCTTCGTACGTACCTTGTCGATGGTGTGCTCGGCCGGTGGCGAGAAGAGGACCGGCGGCTTGTGGAGATCCACCATCGAGTAGAACTCGCTGCGTTCCGTCACCGAGTGGTAGAGTTCGTCCAGCTTCTTCCTTCCGGTAGCGGTCATTTTCCGTTTCGCTGCTCTCCGTTCCTCGTCCCTGGTCTTTCGCTCCGCACCCTGGTGGAGTATGAACAATTTTTTTACATGCTTTTCGAACACCGCAGCTATCAATACTACGAGCTCGTCTTTGTCCATACCTTATCGCAGAAGACTTTTATCTGGCAGTACCCCCGATGCGAGGGTGGAGTGTGGTTGTGCGTGTGGGGTGGAGGCTCCTCGTAGGTATCGACCTGAATGTGCAGAGGCAGGCCCTTCACACCCTTCTGGCTCGAGAAGTCCGTGCTCAGGCATTGTACGGCTACGTTTATCTGGAGGAATAAAAAACTGTGAGATTCACGCGGGAGAGGAATCTCGAATAATAATCGATGAGAAAGTCCTGCTTACCTTCGCGGAGGATTCGACCGGGTTCCAATACACGGCGATCGCGTTGTGCGCTATCTCCTCGATGCATCCGACCAAACCGACGCTGTTTTTCGTGTCTGAAAAAGAGTTTCTCTTTTCTATTAACGGTCCCAAACGGTCTGTCGTTGACAAATTTTCTGGGGATATGAAATTTCGGTTCTTTGGAAACTACCTACCTGTTGATCACTTGGGGTCAACCGGATCCCGAAAGCTTGCGAAAAATGACAAACGCGTCTGCGTTTTGATTATATTCGGATTTTATGACGGTACGTGAGGGGATGAGATGGAACGGGAAGGGGATCGTCTCGAGATGATCGTTCTGTCAAACAATATCTTGACAGAGCGATCGAAGAGATGAAGAGCAGGCACTACTAGTCTCCGCTGGTTGGGTCTGAGCAAATAGGTTCAACGAGCAAAGAGACTTACCGGCGTCGAGTATGCGCTGCTTGACGGAGTGCTGCCTGCCGTGCCAAAACTGCCACGCCTTTATCTCGTCCTCGGGGCTCTTCTCCTCTCTGAACATGAGCATCACGACGCTCTGAAAGTGTTGGGAGCCAAAGTTTAACATACTGCAGAGTTCGCGAATCGAATGCGACGATTGCGGTTGCGGTTGCGAGAGCCTGCACATAGCACCGCGTGGCGCCTTTGATGGCGCGTATTCTCTCCACAGCTCGTTTGGGAAATATTTGCTTTCTAAGCTATAAGCTAAGTATCCGTGAGGTCGGGCTGCGCCTTCTCGTTCGTTTTACGACACGGGGAACAAATCGATCCGAATAATTAACGGGCAATAAATTACCCGTCGCAATACGTAATATACAATTTCTGTATTTTAATTGGCAGAATGAATTTTGAATAATCCCGGTAGGCGTAGGTATCGTATAGGCAAGACCGCGAACCGCGGTGAGGTGAGGTGAGGTGAGGTAAGGAAACACCTCGAGTTTCATTACATCCATACCTCATTCTACATTCGCTTCTACCTTCCACCTTCCACCGCGACTGGCATATCACGTTGTATTATATTCCCTTACATCGTAGCTACATTGTACGTAGGACACGTAGCGTGGATTCACCTCGCACGTAGACATTATCCACCACCCCGCGGGATTAAGTACAAAAGAGATCAGTACGTCGTCCAGCTGCAGTTATACCGTGGGCATGTAACATGCACATGCGTTGTAGCACGCATCCAGGGGATACATACGCGGAGGTAAATGACTAGGTGCCCGCGTGTATAATTTACGGGGCGTACTTTTACCCGGCCCCGTTATACTTGTCAGTTTTTTCGGTTATATTATTATTTCAAGATACGGGGGACGTAAAAATTGTCCGATTCTACCGCAGCTGAGAAACGCTTTCGGAATTTCTCCTTCCCGAAGCTTTCGTTCGATTCGCTGGAATACATCTCGAGTCTCCTCGCAGTTCGTACGTGACACCCTGTATAAGGGCCGCAGAGGGGGTTCGCACGCGAGTGTGCGTGTGCGTGTGCGTGAGCTGCAGCGCGTTCGAGTTTCATCTCAAGAGTCTGTGGCATCGTGTCCTTTTACGCAATAGTTTTTTGTCCGCGATCGCGATGTACCTCGCGATCGGTGCTGCAGAATTGTTACCGGAGTTTATAACACACGTCTCGATCCGTCAAATTAACGGAATACTACCGATAACGAGCAAAAAAATGAAAATTAACGCCGTTTCTTCGAACTCGAATATAATATCGTGCCGCAGTCCTAGAATATTTGTGCTCTTTACTTACTGGCAAAAACCACGTATGAATCACACTAGAATACCTTTGATCATTCTAAAATCCTACGCAGTATCGTAGACTCGGTTGACGTTGGTAATTTATCGAATTGTATCGAGCCAGCACGGAACGGAATAGAACAGAATAGAACAGTAAAGTTGGACAGGATCGAGATAACGAAATACCCGAGCGACGATAGTGGCAACAAAGTCATTGGTCACGCCCGTGCATCGGTGTGCCTGTGATACGGCACGCGAGAGCTCATAGACAACGGGCGGGGAGGGGAAATGAATGCGGCGCGTATTACACCTACGTAGTTACACGCGCATACACGTCCAGAAGCGTGTACACGTAGTTGAACGCGATTTTTCGTGATTCGGGTGAATGGGCGACGCCGGGACACGCGTTGTGTGCAGCCTGATCAACGAATGCGTTTCAGCCGTGCACCAAGACAGGCGGATACTCGGAGCGAGTTTTACGATCTTGCGCAGAGTATGGACATAGCGGTTCACGAATTTCTAGTAGAGTTTAGAATCATAACCGTGTGGAAATTGAGTTGATTAGACAAATCGGGACCGAGGTCTTCGATTAGTGGCGTAACGTGCGTGTCACGTAGACGCGCTCGAATCGTCTAACAGTTCTTACACTGGAATCCATTTGCAACGGTTCTGTCGGCCACCGCCGCCGTATGGGAATAGTTTTTGATAATTTATAGACGCGCGTTACCCACACCGACGCGAAGCCGGCTCATATCGACTTCCCTCAAACGTGAGACTCGGGTTTTTTATTGAGAGGGACGAGCGATATTGGTGTGTGTCTTGTCTATTGGTATATATTAATTAAAAACGATTCTTTCCGCTTGTAAAAGTGTGTCTCGACGATTAATTTCTTTTCCAAGTTTTCCACCTACCTTAACCGTCTGGCCGGACTTTATCAGCGGCTTGTCAGGGTCCGGTATGTAGTCGAGGGCAATGCCGTAGAACTGACCCTTGTTGATGTACGTGATCCGGTCGTCCTCTCGCCGCTGGGAAGTGCTGATCGGTGCCTCCAGGTGGTATTTGAAACCGTACGACGAGTAGCTAGAACCGACACAAAGGGATAATCGATCAAAACTCAACGTTCATATTCTCCAACAAGGGACGCAGGGGTTAAAAGAAACGCGAAGAGAGAAATTGTCTCATTTTCAAACCCCGCTGAAATCTATTGTTCACAGGGGGGGATTGTTATCTATGAAATAGTCGTGCGGGTACACGCGAAGTAATGGATTTCGATTGATTACAGTTGTGTCGAACGGAAGGGGGGGGGGGGGGGGGGGGCAGAACGGTATAAACTATGATGAATTGACCGCGCCTCGATGCCGGAGACTTATTACTTCTATACGAGCTGATACCAGCCTAGGTAACGTTTATGTTACATCGAACACATGTAGTATACCGGCGTAATAAATTTGTGAAAGTAAAGAGGCAGTTTATCAAACGCGAAGTGATGCAGTGCGGAGTAATTCCAGAGCACTTGTTATACCTACTTTGCATTATTACCAATCTAAGCTGCGAAGGAGGAATCTTAAATAATATGGGTGACAAGTATGAGCTGGTGAAAATTGAAAAATGAAAAGGGGGACAGTGTTGCAGTCGTGTATCGGGAGAGATAGGAGGAGAAACAGAAAGTCGAAACGGCCCTGTTACCGCCGCGTTATCCGAAGGAAGTCGATATCTGCAGCCCGCCGAGTGAAACCGTGTATAGTAATAAAGAAGCGTTATAAAGCGTATAAGTATATACCACGGGTTCTACTTAGCTTATCGCGCGTCCAGCTCATGCCGACGACGTTTAATAACGTTGCTTCGCGATACGCCTGCCTACCAGCTACGCGAAACCGAACCGACGTTGACGTACTTATAAATGGAACACTTTCGTGTATAATATCTAACGAGTTCCGCCGCTAACGATACTCGCGACGAGTCCCCCCGGGTCAACGCCCCCGAAATCCTCGTTCGTGAATGGAAAAACCACAATTAACTCACATTTTTGGTATCTGGATCTTGTCGGCGTCATTTTGTCTCCCGAAATCGTGCCAGGGCCTCGATCTCGGTGGGTTTTGGGCCGCGTTAGGATTGCTCCCTGCCGAGGCCACGAGGCCGGAGTTACCTCCACGTTGGACCTGGACCTGCCCGTGGCCCTGCTGCAACTGAAGCTGCAGGGGCTGGTGATGGACCACTGCGCCACTCTCGAGAACGACGGCCGCCCCCGCGGCGGGACCGCCCAGACACAGTTCCGTGTAGTCGAAGGACGACTGGATGGAGCACAAGATTTATTCGGTTAACAATAAGATTCGATCGGCGCTGACAAAGTAAGATCGTCTCGTCCGTGTTTCAATTCCATCGGTTGCGTGTATAAAACAAACGACGTATAGTCGTAAATGATAAATTGAACCGCGGAGGAGACGACGTGTGGACAACCGATGCCTCGAAGGGGCTGAAAGCGGTTCTGCGGTCTCGTAAACCGGACCGCATCCACGCAGCTATACTTGGCGACAATTCAACGACGTTTATGAAAGGATTGCGTCTCTATTAATAGTTTACGAGCAACCGAACGAGACGATCATATCCTCCGCCACCGTTCACCGCATCGTAAGGCAAACATGGTTGACACTGACCTGGTGGAGAGCCGTGGGCGGGGGGTGATGATCCTGTCTCGGGGTGACGGCGTCGGCTCCGATCCCGGAATCCGGACTGGGGAGATCGACGGTGAGGGCTTTGCTGCTGCTGGACGAGGACCTTATGGCATGGGTGACGGCGTAGGAGCTGGGAACGACTTCGTACCGCGTGTAGGAGGTGGTGGTGGTGGGCAGGGATGACGACCCGGAGGAGGGTAGGGGCGGGAGGGTGTCTCCGGTGACGTAGACCGCGGTTCCCTCCTGCTGGAGGCTCGTCCCCGAGGACGCGGTCGAGGTGTAGGCCGTCGACTGTAGCCGCGGACTGCAGGATGTGTAGGGATCGTATGGGCTGCCGTACTGCTGTACTTGGAGCTGGTGCTGATGCTGGTGGTGATGATACATGCTGCCGTGGTCGTCGGGCGGCGTCGGGCTGTCCTGCGACTTGTGACGTTTGCTGGACTGCTGTCCCCGCGATGAGCTGAGGTCCTCGGGTTCCCGTTTCACCCCGGAAATACCGCCGGAACCCGCCTCGTGTCGCTGCAGGGATTGGGGACTCAGGGGAAGACCGCCCGACAGACTCTGGACTCCGGGACTGTGCGATTGGTTGTACTGGTGGAGGAAGTGGTGCAGCTCTCCACTGCCCGCCGACTCCGGTCCGGATTCCATGCGGTTGGAAGACCCCGAACCCTGCGGTTCTTGGACCAGAAGTTTCTGGCCCATCACACTCCTGCTCGGCGTTAACAAAATACAAGAAATTTTCATACAGGGGTTGTTTCGGCGAGAGGTATGTATACCAACGCTACGATCGGAATCGTCTCACATTCTTCGATAGTTGGCAGATTTTCACCGTACTTTCGGATCCGTGTAATGATATTCATGGATATTGAAATTGAAATTGAAAAGGTTCGAGGAAAAAAGGCCTGGCTAAATAAGCTTGACGAATCTGGTACGTCAACGCGGCGCAGTCACGGTTCTTCTTCGATAGTCGGTCGGTGCGGCATCGCCCCGTAATATAAATTCGGGATCCGCGCCGGGTACTCGATGTAGTTAACGTGTTATATTTAGCATGATAAAGCGTCCATAAAAACGGAGACCCTATTGCCGCCGGCACGTAAGACGCAGGCGCGCTTCGACTGCTCTCTAGAGCTGGATATCCAATTCTTTTCTAGTCTTTTCAATTCTCATTCTCTCCTGCGCCTCTCTTATACTCTATAGCCATCTTTTTCCATTATATAGGTACCCGTGCAGTCTTTTCTCCATCGAGTAGGTACAGACTACAGGCTTGGGGGACGGGGGACGGGGGATGCGTATAACCCCCGTCGCAGTGCTACCTACGGTCAGATGCTCCCGTACAATGGGGACCTTTTTTTCCACTTGTGATACCCGATCTATCCCCTTCCCTGGCTCAGTTCTCTTCTCCGTCTGTCTGGGTGAGATACAACCTCACCTCGGCCAACCTGACCCTAAAAGAGCGAGAGAGCATCCAGCAGGTAGAAATGCCCGAGCGCCGAAACAGCAACAGGAAGCTACAGACATTTTTTCACCCCGTGCCGTTGACGCAATGCCACGGCGTACGCGTACGTGTTGCCCCATGAATTCGGCTTAAATGAAATTGATCCCTGCGAAAGGGGGACTCCGGGTAGTTTTAGGTTTTAGGTGGATTCAAAGAAGGTCATAAAAATAGTTGCAAATGCGATGCTAATCCGACTCGCGAATTTCAACCTCGTACATCTCGGATAAGTAAACAGCTATAAGTGCCGAGAGCCGCGAGCCGCGAGGAGCGCGAAGGTCATACCTGAGCGTCGTAAAGGTCAAGACTTTCCAGTTAGGGCTTGCGGTACATTGCAGCGAGTCGCGGCTCGACCGACCCGTTCAAGCACAACCGGAATCGGCGTTTCTCAAACCGGAAATTGCAGGCACTTGTGCCAGCTACCATATTTCAATCCACCTATACCTATACCTGCGTGTCCGAAGCGCACGCGCTAACCCTAAAAGCGTATGCGAGCAAAACTCGAAATACTGGTCCGGCCGAGTAGCTCGGCCCGTTTATTTTATTTTGACTTTTTTCAACCGTTCAACTCGGTTATTTTGATACCGGTAGACCTAAGCACCTGTGTAGCACGTGCTCGTGTCGCGTCTCGAATACGAGTACGCTGCGCCTAGTAGAACCTAAGGTACTTGAGCCTCCGCGGGCTGACCTCTCCGCTGCGTTTTCCCCCGCTGTACGACCCGGTCGACCGCGTCAGCGCGCTGCGGGCCTACCGACGGTCTCGTTATTATTATAATCGTAAATTTAATAAAAAGAAACCAGACCGTCGCGTTCCGGGACGGTGTAACTACGTGTGGTGCATACGTGCTCGTCGCTCGTTTACGACGCGATATGGCACCGGCATAACGCTGCGGGGTCGGAGGCCACGAGAGTAGGCAGTTAACGTCTCCTGCTCTTCTTTTACCCAACCGTAGATTCTCTCGACCCGATAACCACCGGACAATCAGACCTCACCGCTACCTGCCTGCCGGAGTCGAATAAACACGCTACGTATGCGGTGGCTGCCGCATATTCCGCGTTACATCGCCTTCCTAATTATCGCCGTCTTCAACAATAATATAGGAGTATGGACGCTGACTATTACTATTCATTGAGGCACTATTAAATTACAGCACAGAACTCAAAGTTGTCCAAAAGTCCCTTAAAGACGTCTTCGCGAGTTAAGGCGAGATTTAGACGTCAAAAAGTGGGACATTTGGACAACTTTGAGTTCTGTGCTTGTTCGATTTTAGCGGCGAGGAGAAAGAAATGGTGACAATATTTCATATGAATCGGAATCTTTCCCATCTTTCAACGAGGTTGCCATAATCTGTATAGCAGTGGTTGTATAATCCGTAGATTTATATCCCCTCGTGAAACTATGCAGGTACAAAGTTCACGGCATAATTAAACGAGACTCGCGGAGTCGCGGCTTCAATTCGCGACCCCGTGGGTTTACTCCTCGGACTGACCCCCGCGACCCCCGTAATCAGGGTTCAAAGTGACGCGGGAAAATGACACCGGTTGCGCGACTCGTTCTGGTCGCGAGAGAAAATAAGTTTAAAGACTCAAACAGCCAGCTGCGTTTGAGGGGATAAAAAAAGAATCTCGAAATTGGATTATGGTAACGTTCACGCACCGATGCTCGCCACGGTGCGGAGAATCTTGTCGGGAATTATGCGCGACAAATTACCGAGATCTTATCGCGTAGATTTCACGTAGATAGGTACGATGCCGAGAGAGAAAGATGGAAGGGTTAGAGTGTGCGGAGCGCGGAATAACATGCGCCTACCTCGGTGTGTCAGAACTCGGAACGTTGCGTTTGAAGAACTTGAGCGGTGTTACAGGCGACGCGGAGAGGTTCCGTTGACGGTTCTCAACAGTAAATTAGAAAATATGCTAAGCGAGAGATATAAATCAAAAGTGGGACCGACCTGCAGAGCCAGGGGCTCGGTCGTGGGTAGGGTTGTATCAACCATCAACCATCAACCGGGGGCTGCAAGGCCCAAAATAAGAAGGCTCCGAGTTATAGGGGTGCGCGCCGCAGGGATGAGGATGAGAATAACGCCAGTTTGTAAACGAGACAAATGGCTCGGAAGACTCGCAATCATCTCCGTTAGACTTACGTGGACCAGAGCTCCTGGGTAGGCGGTAGCTTGTCGTCCTGCGACTTGTCCTGCAGCTTGTAGTACTCGTTCACGTACGCGATTCCCGGGTTCTCCATTTTCCTTAGCTTGTCGTCCGGCGCCTTGTCCTGGAGTCTGTAGTACTCGTTGACGTAAGCGATTCCCGGGTTCTCCATTTTCCTGATCTTGTCGTCCGGCGCCTTCTCCTGGAGTCTGTAGTACTCGTTGACGTACGCGATCGAGGGATTCTCGATCTGGCCCGAGGCCACCTGGTGCTGGAGGTTCAGCATCGCCGCCGTCGCCGCGGTCAGGGGATGCTCGGACGTCCCGATCACCCTCCAGCTGTCGCTCTCCATCGCCTGCACCGGCACCTGCACCGCCGCGACCCTCTTGTGCACCTCCGCCTCCGCGGATTCTCCGTCCCCGGTCTGCAGCGACTGCGACTCCTCTCCACCCTGGAGGTCCTCCTCTTCCTCGCGACCCCCGGAACCGCCTGATACGAAGCCCTGCTCTTGACCCTGAACCTCTTCCGCGCCGCCGGAATCCTCGTCGGCGCAGCTTCGCCTACTGTTTCGGAATAAACAAATTATTCAATATAGGTATACACACATTGATTGGGTGGCAGAGAAGAGCACGGGTAAAAAGTTAATGACATTCATGAACGTTGGCAATATATATATCCGGGCTCTGTAAATAGAGTCGGGTGCCTTTTCTGTTTGGATATCCGAGGCAGATGGGAACGTTTGTTGGTTCTTCTTTAGGTTCACGTTTTTATAGCCCCGATGTGCATCGTGAGTGCGTGTATCCACGGGCTAAGATTAATTATTATAGACCCTCCCTTGTGCCTACAATCATCAATACTCTTCTTCGCCTTCTGGCGAACATGCGTCCTTGGCGCACATCAAGACGCGTCCCGATGTAATTTATGCATTTCGAATCAATCTCTTCTTCCTCTGACTTAACCTATCCTGACCCGACCCGACCCGGGCTGGTACCGGCCCGGTATTGCCGGTGTAGGTATAACGGGGGATCTTCTACCTGCCCTCCCCCAGGATAACCGTCCCACGGGATAGCCCTCGAGTCTCTATAGTCTATGCAATCTGTACCGAACGCCAAGAACTCGATAATGAGTTTCGGAGTTATCCCGTGCAAATATCTCTCTTCAATCCTGTTTGCATAGGTCCGTCTTGATCCTCGACTACTTTGGCATCCCGTATATAGGTATACTGTATCACCCGAAGCCCTGAGCGACGCGAATCGCGGCTCATCAGGGAACCGGAAGTAATTTGCCAACCTTTTTTTTCATCATCAAGACTGTTTGCCAAGTAAAACGTTGGACGTTTCGTGGAACGCTGGTAAATATAGCATTTCGGAGTGATTAATAATATTCTCTTCCCTCTTATTGTTATAGTGGCTGCCGTAAATCGTAATTGATAAGCGGAAAAATATACATTTCTGTAGAATTCTACAAATCCGAGGAAATCCATTCGCGCTCACGCGAGTCATACGTAGTACATACGTGTCTGGAGGAATTATCTCTACCCATGTTACATACAAGCCCGCTGCCGAGCGAAACCATAGATATGTAAATTCCGAGAAATCCCCCTCTCCTACTACCCTTGCGAAGCTCTTGGGAGTTGGAAACTTTTTGAGACTTCACCTGCGCATCCGGTTTTCGCACAACCCCCCAAAATACTCCAGTATATATACGCCGCGTCTGGAATCTCATGGAAAAATTTGACACCGATGAGGAACTGTAAAACCAGGACGTATGTAACTGTTTGTCAAATGTTCCCGTATCACTGGTGGATTGAATAACGTCGTTAATTCCCAGAAAGTTCGATACGCGGGTGATTAAAATTCCTGTGCACATGAAATAAAGAACCAACGAGGTATAATAACGATCGTATATAATCGTATGCTGCACTGATGAATATTTATTCCCAATTTGAATGATAATTGTCGACCATCACACACTACACGCTCGCCGAGTTCTTGTCTCGACACAATCTTTCCTAATTGTTGATCGCACGAGATCGTGTATCAGCCGATACTCATCTCTTGTTCGAGACGTCATAGTCGCAATGTTTATCGTACGACATGACAATACTATTAATGCAGTGTTATTTCTCTGAAGCCGTAGATTTACGACGTTATAAAGTATCAACTAACTCCGGCAACACCGACTTCCGATACCCGAAGGTGATGGAGGCCCCTCCGGTGAACGAAAATCTACGCGAGGCGATTTGTATGCGCGGAGGGCACCACGTGCGTCTCTTAGTCGCGTGGACGATACTCTGACCGAATGCTAAGCGGCCCTTCGCGTACGTTCACGGTAAACGTTTCCCATCCGTTTCTCATCGCTTCGTCGTGCTGTAGATCAAACGTCGACGACTCTTTTAATTTTTACCCAGCCGCAAGGTGTCAGCGGAAAAGGGGCGATAAACCGAACGACAAACTTCCTATACGCGAGTTACGATTAACCGCAATCTCTCCGAATACGGGACGACGACGATTAGCATGGCGAAGAGATACCGAAGCGCGGGAACTTTGGGATTGGGTAGAAAAAAAGGTCGATAGAGGAGCAAGTGATACCCGACCCGCGCCAGTTTGACTCTTGCGATGTTTCGTTCGCCTCTACAAAGGCAATAATGGCCAATAGGCGGCTGCCCCCCGTGGCGCGTAGTTCCATGCTTGCGAGGTGCCGAAGCGATAAAAAGGTCCGCAGGCACAGGGGATGCGGTGACGGAGTCTGTATACCTAATAGGGATGCTGCTGGCCCGGATCGACCGGGGACGATGGGAGTTGGGACTCCGGTACGCGTAACTCTATATTATTATCCTTTTTCACACCTCCTTGCGTCTCTATGCAGCATCGCATGCCTTGCAAACCTTGGTACAATAAACAAAACCCCATTGTCTCATTGTACCCTTTAGCTGTGCTCGAGCGCTGTCGGTGTTCCCGCTAATACGAGGTGGTACAGAGGCACGGAGGCCCGCTACAATCGCAACACAGGCTCTACACCTCCTCGCGCGTTACCCCGTGTGTAGCTCTGTGTAGCTAACCGGCTATTACATTATTATACTCGCGTTCACACCGCACTTATTCCCGAACGCGTATACGCACGGCCCAGCGTTTTATCAAACAAAGTCATTCTCCGCGGGGTGGCTAATTGAATGATGCTATGGTAACACCTCCGGGCTATACCGAGCACCTAATTAAATCCGACACCCGTAGAGCCGAGGAGCCGGGTTAAGAGAGTTGGAATCCTTATTTTTCGGGAATCCTGATTGAGGATCGCGTAGTCGCGCACCTATAGACATCTCGGAGGCTGGTATTACGTCTGGACTCTCGGGGAACCACGTGCGCGCGATCGAGACAGTGGTGCAGGTAAATGGTAAATGGCAGAGTCGTCTGCTGGCATTCAGCCGTTCCTCGGGCATGAATGAATGGAACCTGCTTCGCTGCTTGCATACCCATTATAGGAACAGAGACGCCGTTGTGTGCGTCGCCCGTCTGTACCTTAGAGATACACGTGGGCACCCGCGACCTACTCTCCAACCTCCCGACAATATCTATCCGGAATCGAATTCGAATCTCGTATCTCTCCGCTTCTGCGAATGTTCGACCTCGTCGTCGCGACATTGTATAACATAAGCCAACTGCGCAGGTATGATAAACCGCGGTTGGCATATACGAAAAGGAAAAAGAAGAATGTGCAGAATGCTGCAGCCGTCGAGCCGCGGGCTGGAGGGGCGAGCGAGAGGAACGCGGAGGACTGCGAAAGCTGCATCGCGGCATCGTCGAACGCGCGTGACGTCCAGGGACTCGCGGAGACGGCGGCGAGGCGGAGATTTTTCCGGTTCTAGGATTTAAAAGAGTCTCCGTATCGTGGGTGCGACCCGGGGTTATCGCGGGGGGAGGGGGCGGCAGACGGGGGACTCGTGGAATGCATTAATAAGTAGAAATTCATATTTCGCATCTTGCAGTTCTGCGGTTCTGCAGCTCTGCAGCATGCGGGATGATTACCGCGACGAGGATGAAAAATGAAGGATGATTTGTTGGACGCCAACGATGCGCTGCGGATATCATAACTTTTCCGTCCGTCCGTTCGCCTCGCACCGCTCATACGCTCGTGTACTCCACGGCTTTCCGTCGATGCAACGGCATCCTCCTGGGACACATCGAGTCTCCTCGAATCGCGAGGGGCCGCTTCGAAACCGGTAGCCGCGACCGGACGACGATCCACGATCCAAGATCCACGCCATCGAGCGTCGCGACGCGTCTTACCTACCTAATTAACCTGGGGTAAAATATCGCGGTTTTGGATTTGTCTTCCAATGAGCATGCGGGTGAATAAAAAAGAGGTTAATTTATGAAAACTTATGATGAATCACGTGGGAATTAACGAATGACCGAGACTTATTTGAAATTCCTAATTCTGTCAACAATATTTGACGACATATTTACACACGTTCGAGTACTCGGAATCCCGAAACGGCGCCTCAGTTATAAATCTTTTTAAACTTTCAAGTTCGAGGTGGCTCGCTGGTCGCTGGTTTAGGAACAGCTGGTTAATAGCCAAGGAACGATATCGGGGCTCCGATCAATATACCGAGAGATTTATGTACACGAACAGATTAGATATTGCTTTATATTAAGGTCGTATTTAAGATTCTCTAAAACTGGTTTGAAGAATTTCCGGTGCTCTTTTTTTTTCTATACTAAAAGTCACGAATAAACTATATATTATAACACTTTATTATCGGTTGAAATTGCGCCTGTTTGCCTCTAACCAATCAATCTAGCGACCGCCGAATGAATTCTGAGGCGACAACGTGCCTCTTACTTTAGGCAATAACTAATAAATGAGAATCGTTCCCTAGGTCTTAGACGAACGAATACATTATAATATCCACCGGCGCCGCGAATACGAATAAATAACATAAATAAATAAAAGAAACGAATAAATAAAAATAAAAATAAACCAAGAAACATTCCCCGCGCGATCATACCTCGAAGATAAAACGATCTCGTCTCTGCTGACGATATTTCGTACTCGGCACTCTTGTAGCGGAATGAAATTAAAGTCGCGAGTCATATTCACCACCGATATACAACTGTCATAATTATACTTATCGCTGTCAGTGGATTAGTCAACACTTTTTATTCCCCCGATGCACATTAGGCATGGGCGATAACGATTCGCGCGCGGTTTCCACGCACCGACCCTGGGTACTGAAACGCATGGAATACAAGGAGAACAATGCGCCGCGGGAGTCCCATTACTTGACTTTGCGCAATTAATAAACCCCCGCTGTGAATCCTACGCCCTTTGAGGCTATTATTGGCACGGTCCTTTAGATTAGTTCTCAGCCTGGACCAGGTCTCTTACCAATTAGCAATTTTCTCATACGGAATATCGCGTCCACCCCCTGATCTCGAGCGTGTGACGTGTGTGTGTGTGTGTGTGTGTGCGTTTATAACGGTCTGCTGCCGCATCGAAATCTCCGAGACTGACACGAGTGCGGGAACCAAGCTCGTCCGTCCATAACGAAATACCGTCCACCGTCCCTTGGCCGGTAGTGAGCGTAGTGGACGAGAAGGGTCATCCGCAAAGTCTCTCTCACTTAGCATAAAAGGTAGTTGTTCGCCGAAGATAGCTCCGCACAATAGAACGAATGTCCCTTGCGGACATAATTAGGGCTACTGCCGGTACTGCCCATGGGAAATTTCTGACCCCATTAAATATTTGTCCTGCAGGTACATACGACCGCGCTTCTTCTCCACGTCGGACTGGACTCCGAGTGACGTCCAACCATGCGTTAGAAATAATATCCCCGCGGATCGTTGTTGTCATTGGGAATTATCTGCACCCCGATAGTTTGCCCAATCAGCTGTCAAATAATTACCTAAGTTCCTCCTTGGTGCGGATCCGTTTGTCGACGCATGTGAACTTCCAATTTTGTTGACGATTTTTTTAATACCTCGTCACCCCGACAACGATCGAACGAAACCAACTGTCACTGAAATTCTAAAACTGTTTCCGGTTGCACTGCAATCAATCCACTGTCGCGTAATCAATCACGCCGATTTCAATTTCAGACAACAAGTTCAATGTCAAGTTTAGCCGCATCGGTCAGACAGTTTTTTACAAACTCTTTTTGCAATCTTTCTTTTTGAATCTTCGACACACTGCGGAGGTTTCACGTTTAGATAATATCGTTTTGAGAATAGTGCGCAAAGGCGCGTAAGGTGGATGCGTTACTGTCGTATAACACACGCGATATCGGCACCGGTTTTCGTATCCAAAGTTAATTTTGGACGAACTTTCCGGTTCGGTGTCTTGTATTGGACTGTGCAGAAGTGGCACCTTCCAGTTTCTGAACTTACATCTTGTCCACGCCAGGGTACGTGAGTGTGAGCGAGCATTATAACCGTGCGTGCGTGCGTACACACGTGCGCGTGTTTCCCCACCGCGTATGTGTGCGTATGTGGTTTTTTTTTCTTCTTCTCATATCCCCGTAGTGTATGAGTGCGGAGTGTGCTCCTATTAGAGACATGCCCCCGTGTATAAGTGCGTGTACGGGCCGCGTACGGTCGCGGGAGACACGCCCATTTTTCCCCCCCCATTCCTAAAACCCCCCCACTACACAAATTTCGCCCGTACGTGTCAGCGCGCGCGCCTGCGCTCACTCATGTACGAATACCCTCTACGTACCTATACGCTGCGCTATCTTTCCTACGCAGGACGCAGGACGCTCTTCCTAGCGCTGCGCTTCTATATTTGTTGTGCCATGTTACCCATTACCCGGAGTCTTCTCTCTCTCTCTCTCTCTCTCTCTCTCTCGCTCTGATTTTCCTGGGCGGTATTAGGTGCTCTGATATCTCATCCTCGTTTCCCCCCTTTCCCGACCTCCTCGTGTCCCCGCGAAGTTGAGAACTTCTCAGGTGCACTTCTTCCTCTGTTCATCTTTTATTTTTCGTATCTTCTTTTTATCACGTGCGTGTCGTACACGGGTAGATCTAGAGGAGTTGAGCTATTCGTGTCCATCAGCCATAATGAGGTGTCGTCCGTACATAAAGTTTTAATTTGATAAACCTGTTATTTTTTCTTAATCTTCTCCGACGTTTATATATAATACCTACTATAGTATACACGTTTTGTTTGTTGAAATTGAATGATTAAAAATGTGTTGTCAGTTCGTAATTCTGAACCGTAGTGGTAACCTTCTTTTATCATGCTATAGATATACTATAGTATAATTACGTATCACAAGATTAGTGTCTAGTATTCGATCGCCTCGGGCAATCGTTGGTTGAAATTGTTATTTTCAAGTTTTTTTTCTACTATCCAATGTGTCTCCTTTTTATCTCTTCGTTTCTACAACAGTAAACGATATATATCCGAGGACCTCGATCGCTAATTATATATACTATACGAATTGTAATAATAATTATCGAAGAAGATAATAATCCACATCTGCAGCGCAGCATCGGTCCAAAAAGAAGGGGGGGACAAGTTGGATTGCGAAACCGTATAGATACTCGATATCGGGGAAAGGCATGCAATTATACTGACGTTGCATAAAAATACCGATCAAAAATCAATCTCACAATCGTCTCGTCGCCTGCATTACGCCAATGTATCTAGTTCAGGCGTATCATGACGTCTATGAACGGTAGAACCTGGGCAGGTCGACCTAACGACCTTGCCCTTTGCATCTCCGTTCGTCTCCTCGCTCGCGCACAGAGACTCGACGGTGGTCCATCCGTTCGTGTCTTTTCTTCGTCGTAAACTATCGCGGGATAGCAGGATTCGATTTGATCGTATAAGTTATTATGGCCTCCGTCGGTCATGGCTATGTTTTTTCAACATTCTTACTAAATATAGACGCTTTGATGCCATATAACGCGGAAATATTCGACCATCAAAAGATACTTGGAGGAATTTTACGCGTTATAGCTCCGTTGCTCCGATGATTGATTATTATTAAATTTATTTTACTAAGATTTATAATTGTCATTATTTTCTGTCGCTGTGTAAATGTACAGCTTCGAATATTGCAGTTAATAATAATGAATCCAATAACTCATTACTTACAACATCATCGAAGACAATTTTTAATAGGATGAGAACATGTATGAATGTTTACTGGAAGATGATGATTTCATCAACTAAAGTCTAGGATTGGTGAATAAAATAAGAAAGAATTGCTATAATAAAATATGGAGACGCAAAAAAAGACTCGAGATAGAAGAATAAAACTTTCCACGCCTCAGCTGCAGCATCGCGTATAAGGTAATCAGTGATTAGCCACACTTATCTCCGGACTGTCCGCGTCCATCTCCGGTATAGAGTATAGGAGAGGCGAGGAGAGGCGACCGCCGGGGACGGACATTTCGAAGGATTCAAACGGATTAGCATAATTCACGTATTATGTACGAGTAGCACCTGGAAGCGAGAAGTAGGGTTGGATCGTATGCTGCATACCTATACGGAGGTCTAGGACCGTCTCTCAACCCTTGGTCAGTCGGTCCGAACCCTCGAAAAGTGCGCGAGAGAATCGAGAAAAAAACTACCCTGGACTCGCGGTTATAGGATGACCCCTGGCCCCTGACCCCTGGGCATCGTCGGTACGTACGTGTGTACACTAGCCCCCATCGTAAGCTCTATGGGAAGAGCCAGAAGGCGATCCTTTCAGACTTTCTTATTACGGCAGGTCGTGCTTCGTGTGGGTTATATGTCTTGGGTGTATGCGAAGGTGAACTAATTTCTTGTATCGTCGTGTGGGATTCGGGACTCTTCCTAAGGGTCATCGTTATTCGTCCGGTCATCGATTGCGGATCGATTTTAAGATTGGATTAATTCTTCATCTTATTCCTCAGAATGTGTTTCAGAGACGTCCGCGGGATGGAGAAGCGTGTGACCAAAGCAATTTGCGGACGGTAATTTTAATCGCACACACAGACAGGCATCAAGAATGAAGAATTTACTTCGGCAAACAGTAATAAAAATGAGCCTCTCGAGAAGTTGTTAAAAATACGTTTACTGTAGGTCACATTCAATCACACTCGCTATTCATTTTCACCGCCACGTGATAAAATCCGCTAAATTGTGGAGAAATTTATTATAAAAAATGAGTTAGTCGTCCAGGAAGATAAGAGGTGAAATTCAGTGGTCAGCTTATGGCGAGTCTATATAACTCATCGGAGGGCCTCAATGACGCGGGTGATATTCCTAACGAAGTGGTTCAACAGATGAAGTTATTAGTGGGTCGCGTTGATTATAAATTCAGATTTCGAGAAATGATAATAAAAAAAGAAATTACCTCAGGGCTGAACCAGATATTTTCTCCTCTGCGATAAAGGTATGCAGTTTTCGAAGATTCAATTGCGAGGTATCAGAATTAAGAGAAACGTAACGAAATGTAATTCAGTACGAAGAAGCGGGGGGTCAATTTGGCAACTTTCTGTACTGGCACTATATGCAGATATACGCATTAAATTCAATTTATATAACTTCAAGGTGCGATAAAAAAAGTGGAATATAGAGAAGACAAAACGAGCAATCGAATTATATTGAGTTCATTCCTTCGAAGTAGGTTCGATTTGTTGAGGATCAAGATGAACACGTCACGTTACAACTTCAACCTTACTTGACAACCGATTTTTGTTTTGGTCAGCCTTCTCCTTTCATTTATTCAATGCATGCGAAGATATTGCAGAATCCTTGATTGAAGATTCGATATAGTAGGAACTGTGCATTTCGTTGAGAGATATGTCAAGATATCGTGACGTATGTATTGAGCGTAAAAATGAATTGTCCAGGTTTTCTAATTGAGTTGGCAACGATTCAAAGATAACCACACTATCAGTATAGGTATGTAGACGGAGACGAAAATTGTCAAAATTCCTATTATTTAAATGACAAAGTCATTGAGATCTTGAAAACCCAGAAAAACGATTTATTGAATCTGAACCTGCTAAAAAATGTATTTTTTATCCATCGCGATCAAATTGTGTTTGTCACAACAACAACAAAAAAAAAAAATATTCACGTCAAATATAATTATTTAATATAGGTTTTTTTTTATATCGAAGTAATGAATTTTTTCGTGGCCACAAACATAATTTGGTTGCCACAAATAAAAATTTGTGTATAACAAATACATTTTTATCGGAGGTTGGGTGAAATCGGTAGCAGCGATCTCGAGTTTTGTAGGCAATATTCAAGGAATCCGAAACCCTTGAAGATTATAGAAATCAATACGATACATAAAAAGTCACCACAATCAGCACCCTTTCAACTCCCATACCCTCCGATGTGGTTGTAGCGCGTTTCTGGATCGCGGGTCCGATTATGTATAGTATAGAACCACGTTTATGCAACAGTCTCATCTGCCTTCGTCTACCCACGCTGCGTCGTGACGGCTTGACATTTGACGCGTCTGCAGTCGCGAAGACAGAGCCTCCGGCTCTTTTATACCGCGGTGCGTTTCCCTCTCGCGTATACTCCACACTCCGATAGAACCTCTGCGTACCGGTGCGGAAACAGTATCTCTTATTTTGGTTGCAATCATTTCTTTCGCCGTACATCGATTTATAGGTTTTGGCAGTTCTAGATTATCAGCTCTATCACTGCGTAACGTAATTAAAGGCGTGACCTTCTTCCGCGCGGGCTAGCAACGACATGGTATGGAAGACTGTTTCTCTGCGCCTGAGGGCTCTCGAAGCAACCACGGCGTCTCGCAGTTATCGAAGTCTCCTGCTGTAATTGGTCCCGATCTTTGGGAGCAACATGTATTGTCATCACTTCCGTCTACGCGATAATATTCATACATGCGTGTGTGTGCGGAGTTTTAAAAGCGCTCGCGCGACAGAAACACCACCGATGAACTCGGGCGCAGATTTCACCCGGCGATATTCCGCGTGTGGTTACACACGCAGCCGAGTCAGCGTACGTACACGCGAGTCCCGTCTCCTCGCACCCATACCGCGGTGGTCGACGGTATCAACCTCAACCACACACGCCTCGGAGAGAAAGAGAGCGAGAGAGAGCGTGCACACACCCGTGCAGAGGCGAGTATGAGGGCAAGGCTGGACCACGCCCTGCGTCTGCTACTCGTTCTCTTTCTCTTTCTCTCCTTCTCTTCTATCTTTTATCTTTGTCTCCGTTCGTTCGGTCCTCGCAGCCCTCTGCGTCTCTTGCGTTATACATAGTAAGTATACATTACGCTCCGATTCTCGCGTTATCCTGTTGCACCAGGGCGGCACCGAGGCGGCAGCGAGTCACGTAGATTATAATAACCGGGGTGAAGTTAGGCTAGGTAAGTTTAGCCGACCGATACGCGCGGCTACCGCGCGGCTTCGTCTTCGACATTCGTTGTCTGGATTTAAAAACCTTGATTGATGTGTATTATAGGTATAGGTAACCACGCGTGATGATTAACTCGAGTTGTCCGCAATTTCGTTGATGCTACCGCGTCGACAAACGGGAGCGGAGATTTTCAGCGATTGCTAAACATCGAAATATAATACACCACCGGCGCTTGTGGGTATGATATACGATCGAAAATAACGAGACGAAAGGCCAAAGAGTCCGTGGCGGGCCGCCCCCTCCCGAATCTTGACCGTTACACGCGGCTCCGACGTGATTCGAGTCGAACAAAAACGAAACAAAAATAAAAAAAAAAAAAAAAAACAGGAAAAGGCCCACTAAGACAAGAACGAGGAATAAAAAGTATCCCATAAAATGTCGAATGAACGTAGGACGTACCTTGACCACATGCCAGGCGATATTTTTAGCTGGACCGAACTCTTTTGCTATATAACTTTTCTTATATTTTACAATTTGAAAAGTTATACCATCCTTTATGTCGACCGGGAAAGAAACTTTTCAATTCGTTTGTACTCGTTCGCTTCTTTCTTTTATCGTCCTTCGTCCAAATTAATTAGAGATACTTATAATGTCAGAGTTGGTCCATTAGGACGTTCATTTGAGTGTATTAACGTGTGTGTGTGTGTCAGAGCTCTACGGGTCGTCTCGTATTACGTTCACAATCAGTTTAACGACGGACTTGAGCGCAACTGTCGTCGAGAAACAAAAAAAAAAAAAAACGAAAGAAAAAAAGAATCGTTCGTTCGGATATTCAAATGCTGCACACGGCAACCGAACATGCCTTAAATATCTGTAAGCACGCGACGATTTCGATACACTTTTTTTTTTTTCAATCGACTTTCATTTACTCCAAGTGTATATAATACGTCGAGTATATCGAGGTCACCTTCATTTTTCAAGAAAAACCCTGTAATTTTCAACATTTTTGTTCTCTCTTCGAGCCGCCGAAGCTGGAGATTGTAAAATTATTCGATCGGGAATAAATTTTGACATTTTCTTGCGTAACCGCAGTCTGCTGGAAGGTTGAAGAAAAAATCGTCTACACGGTCCGTTGCGGAGATTAAAATTAAACGAAGAATATAAAAAGACGGTAAAACAAAAAAAAAAAAAAAAAAAACAGAAGAAATTTATAGATCCATTAAAATATCGTCGCTGGGTATCTAGACAACGTTGAAAATGTATTTTTTCCGTCTCTCCCCAAAGGCACACAATACTCCGAGTGCAATAAATTTGAACCAGCACGCTGCGTGGGACACCCTGTACTCGTATAGACAGGCGCATGCTTGGTATATGGATATAGGTGGTGGCCGGCCACATGGGACGCTTCCAAGGAGCTTTCTCTGGCGCGGGTCGCCCGGATAACCAGTCGGGGAGTCGCCCTCCTCGCATTATAATCCACGCACACGAGTCTCTTTCGATCATTCGTATTGGTACCCCGTATACACGGTGGTTCAAATTCAAAGGATAAGAAGTAGCAGCTCGCGGTGTCCGAGAAGAACGAACGTGGCGCAAATTCAACTGCACCAAGAGATACGGGGCTTCCCCCGGACTCTGTCGAGGTCCGAATCCAGATTCTTGCTTCGTACAGCGACACGCGTGCGACGGCTACTATGCTTATATAGGTATACGAAGAAAGCCGCTCCGAGTCTCCCGCGAGACACGCGAACGACCTTCCATGGAATCTGGGCAACCTGTAAGTCGACTTTACGCAGCCTCGACTGTCGCAGTCGGCGATGTTTGGGGCCCCGACCGCAAATGACATCCAGCTGACTCGAGGTCTCGGTACCCAATATCGCAATCTTCGACGTGAGATTGTCACGTTTGAGGGACGTGGGCACCCCAAGGTGTTTGCCGAAGCCGAAGGCCTGTCCAAAACTGACCTTTGCGTGTGATTGCTTCCTGTTACAGCGCAACCAGGGGTTCTCGATAGAGCTGGATAAAATATATCATATCATATTACGAGAGGTCAGTGTTTCCCTATTGGGTGAAACCTTCTGTTATTTAATGTCAAGGTACTCGTAGCATCGCGGAGGATTATGAAAGAGAGGTGAAAAAAAGTGACAAGCCGAACAGCTTTTGACCGCACGGAGAGTAAAAAACCAGCGTTCGGTAACTGCACGCTCGAATGATCCGGTCCACGGTAATGTACGTGTGTACGTAACAGGTAACACAGGTATGCGCAAAGGCCGCGTGGAAACGTGTATTTTGACGGAAGACCGGATCCGTGTGTATGGGTTCGACGGTGAGACGCGCCGAGGTCCAAAGGTGTAGGTTGATCATCGACACTTTGCTCGTATAGGTAGCATAATTCTGTAGCTAAAAGTTGGCGTAGGTTAGGCTGCAGGTACCGGATTTAACCGTGAGTTGAGGCAGGTCCGAGAATCGAGAAAAATCATTCCCAGACTAGGTACGCGGTGGCACGAAATCGGTACCTACCCCGATTTCTGTCACAATCAACGGAGGAGTTTCCCAATTAATCATCGACGTGATCGAGTTCTACAAGGATGACTTTCGGTGGTAATACGCTTAGCGCTAATTTATTCATTTACCTTGTCAAGATTTGTATTCCAAACTCGAACGAGACGAGTTCCATTTCTCGATCAATGAACGCGTATCTACTCTCTGTTTAGAGTACAGTTAGCGTAACTGCCGGGTATGACGAACTAAACTTTGATGTATGCAGACTGTGACTGATGGTTAAACCGCGAGTTTACGTTTACGAGTACGTACATTAATCGGGAAGAAAAAGAAGAAGAAAAAAATCTACACCATCAGACAGGACGACACCGTTCGAGTCAACATGTGCCATTCACCTAACTACGATCAATGTAAACAATAATTTACTTCACAATATTGACAGAATACGTCGGAGTATTTTTTTTCTCTCTCTCTCTCTCTCTCGGTCTGACTCGTTGGATTTAGTCGTCTTTCTAGGCAGGTGACCATATTTCGAAATAAATAAGAAAAAAAAAACGAGATTCGGTCAACCGAACGCATCTTTCGCGGTATGTACAGCACCGTGTAACATCAGCCTGAAGCGGTTTTCTGCATCGTCATTATTTTTTAAGTAAACTCTATACGTTATTATGCCTGCAAGAAAACCGGCCCACCTTTGCCTCTTATAGATATTATAATACTGCGGTTGAGACTCGAGCCTGCCTCCGTATAACAATTGTTGGGTAAGTCAAGTTCAAGATCGAGTTCGAATTCTAGTTCCGGTTCGCTGCTACCTACGAATTCGGGGGGTCCTTGCCTACGGGATCTGATTACTCTCGCATGTCAGAGTTCCCTTCGTTTCCCCCTGAGTCGAATCGAATCGCGTGTTTAGCAACGGCGAGTATCGCGGGTAAACGAGGCATGCGAGCGTGGTATAAATTAAGGCATCACCCCCAGGCCATCGTTCGAGTGAAAATCCCGAGTCTCGTGGGCCGTGCCGTGTACAGTATAACCGGCGAAGAATCGGAACGGAATTTGCAATCAACTTTCTTTTCCAAAACGAGGATCGTGTCTAATAGTTTATGGCGTTAGAACGACTCAACCAGCCTCCGATCGGTCTACAAAAGACGAGACACGACACATATGTATCGGCATTTCTCCGCAGAGTGGAAATAACTTTTGTCGGCGGTTATATGATGATGTGAGACTGCAGCCGTACAAAAACACTCATTGTACGACCGCGACTGCGGCAGATCGCCGCGGGCCCTACGAGAACTTTTCACAGTATTTATCCCCCCGCCGCTGCAGTGACCGACTCGACTTGTTAATTACAAAAACCAACATTAGTCGGCCAGCGGGAAACCCGGCGCCAAATCCAGGTTCATCGTCAGATTTGTTCAGGCCCGCGAAATTTCAGCACGCGATATCTTCGTATCGAGAGAGAGAAGAGGAATTATGAAACGGGAGAGACGCCGCGCGGCGAGGCGTCCCGGCATCGTCCACCGTCCAGCGTCTTCCTCGAGCTGGACCAGTCAGCGGCCATCTTGTCTTGCCTTCTGTCCAACACGCGTTATGTTACACCGACCACACGTCGACCGAATTCGACCGATCGATTGTCGCCGGTCACCCTCATGCCGAATAGCGAATCGCATTTTTGCCGCTAGATTTATATCGGGTCTGTGGCGGAGTGTCGAGTTATCGCGAGCCTTCGCCTCGCCCTAGACCTTGGTCTATAAGGTAAGGTACGCGACGTAAGTGTGTAATCGACGATCGCCTTCTCCGATCCCTTGGTATAGGCGTATAAATACAAATTGATTATCCGCTTCCTCCTCTGTCTCGTTCTTCCTATTGCCTCCATCTCTTTCTATCATTCTCCGCATCGTTGTCGTCGTTAAACGGGCAGCTCAACGACAACGACGCAACGCGACAGTCGCGTCCGCAACGTTTCAATTATGGATTCAAAGCTTTGCGGTTTTTTCCTCCGTTACTCCGTTTCGATACGGTGCATTATCGAATCGGGAAGCGAATAAACACACTTGACAGGTATGAGGATGGTTTCGAAAAAGTTATACCACTTCCGTGAATTTCCTATCGACCATGCGACAGCGATAAATGTGATGATTGATAGCGTTGATTCGAAAAACACAACGATCGGGAAATAGGATGCAGTTGTTTTCGAGACACACGGACATTCACCATCGCAATAATAACCGACCAAGGTGTGCTGCCGCCTCACCGCCTGCGTCTGCGTCTGCGAAATGGATGTGTCTAGGTGCCGCGGTATCTCAGGCATAGATCAGTAGGTACGCGCAAAGGATAGACACTTTGTACACCCACACCGGAGGGCTGTCACTTCGCGGGTACGTATGCATGTAACCCGTAAGTGGGTATATACATCTTGCATCTACTTAATGACGATTAATTAATAATCAGCGATTTTTATCGCGAGTAGTGGAAAGAGCAAGGTGGCGTGTTAAGTGGTTATAACGGTTAAACGCGCAATTACGTGTTGCCACCCAACTGCATCCAGCCTGATGATTGAACAATTTACATTTTGATTTCCATACCACGTGCGAGTCTGCCCGCGCTTGTATATTCATACACGATACGGAGATCGATGCAAATTCATCTTTAAATTCAAGCTGCGTTGGAAAATCCCCCGCGCTGCCGAGTCTTAATTGGACTCTTCGGTCGCGCATAGTATTAATAACTATCCTCTTCAGACTTTCTGCTAATTTACTATTCCCTATTGTATCACTCGACTGCTTGCTATTTTTTTCCAATGAATGTATGGAAGTAAATAAATATTATTATCATCATACGAATAGCAATGATTATTGCAGTTACATCGCACATCGTGTTTGAAATACCGCGAGAACATGCGAGGCAACGGTTCGCCGATTAATTATGACCAGAGAATCGTCGAGACCGAAACAGAAGATCTGACGTGCAGAGACCGGATCGCCAAGAGATCGAGAAAGTCACCGGTGACATGTTACATGAAATTGGGATATCGATATATTGCGACATGTTTCCATTCCGAGTATATATACGTCAATCTGAGATAGTTGGCGAAATTAAATAATGATCTATAACACGTATACGAGTGGAGAAGGCCGTGATCGGATTGAATACCAAAATTTATGCGGGTAGATTTTTTGCTTTCGCAATAACGACCTTGCCTCTGTCCGAATTCAATTTGCACCCAATCAATCTCACTCGGTTATGAAAATCGAGGATAAAGGCGGTGCTGCGGAATGTCTCGAAAGTAATTCGTCAATCGCGTAGGTACAGTTCATCAGGCAAAGACAAACAAACAAGATTGAGCATGCAAGAAATTAGATCTCTGACTCACCCAGCACGAAGCGAGGATGCTGACCCAAGGGTGAGTTGCGTGGCACCGGGATCGGCCGCAACGAGTTCCGACAGCACGAGGACCGTCGTGGTGGTGGCGCAGTGCGGGGCTGTGGCCGAGGTGCAGGGTGTACCGCGGGACATTATGGAGTCGTCGTGCTGCTGCAGCTGGAGCTGCGGGTAGTGGTGAAGGTGCAGCGTGGTCGAGCGCGACCTTGAGCTCGAGGGCGGCGAGGGGGGCGGCGGCGGATACTCGACGACTTGCACCCTGTCCGCCTCGTTCTCGTATATGATCTCCTTGTCGTGGGTGTACATCACGGTTTTCTGCCCGTCGTTGTAGATGAGGTCGATCATCTTGTGCTCGCCGAGGGTGGACGGCGGCGTGACCGCGGTCCCGGCCGACTCGGGAGTCACCCGGTCGTCCTCCTCGTCAGCGCGCGACTCCTGGTCCTGGTCCTGCTGGTGTTGTTGATGATGGTGGTGACTGTGGTGATGGTGCTGGTGGTGGGAATGGGAGTGGTGGGTGTGGTGAGGGTGGTGCTGCTGGTGCTGGTGATGATGGTGATGACGGTGAAACTTGTGGTGAAGAGTGTGCTGCGACGATTCGTGAAGGTCTAGAACGTTCACCGGCTGCATCGTCGCGAGCAGCACTTGCTCATTTTCGTTTTGATTATGATTGCTCAGAGATGAGGATGCCGGCGATACGGGATCCTCGACCTACGGACAAAACCATTATTTTCAGATACACCACACATTCTCTAAACAAGTTGTGAACAATTCCGTACACGCTCCGTGATTATGACTATTGCGCAATTAGATATCGACCAGGCCCAGTTTTTTGGATGGAAATTGCCGTTCAAAGTCGCACACGGTTATATTCTACATCACTTAAGAGCGAAAGGTCTCACTTTCGAGACCCTGACCAGAAATTCGTGTCTCCTATCTTTCCACTTGTGATATTAGTTTTTTTTTTACGTCTAATATGTTTTTTTTACTAGCGATAATCTGTTTCGATCAACGATGAGGAAATTGTTATTAAAATATCTCAGCTCAACAAAAATCACGACACGGGTTTTACCAGGCAATAATTTCAGCAAAATTGTTCCGAGCAACATGAATCGCCTTGGAGCTAAAGGAAATAAGCGTCAGCGGACAAAGGCTGCTTTGTATTGTAATCTTCGCAGTCGTCCTCCCATTCTTTAATTTCTTCGGGAAATGCAACCTCATCGGAGTTTAAAAAAACTTTAAATACCGCATTTCAACCTTGTCGACGAACTCGTTTGATCTTTGACTCAAAAGCTCGGTATTGCAAGAGAGTTTCGTGACGAGTTCGACCAAAGTAGAATTCGTATCACAGCACAATCTTCACAGAGTTGTGCTTCAAACATGAATTCAGTCGAGCATCAATTCATCATAACCACTTTTTTAGATTCCCGAACAAACGAACGAACATTCTACAGAAGGGAGTTTGAAAATGCCTCGGTAAAATTAGATTAATTATCTGTCTTGTTTGACGATGAAAAAAGAATCAATTTTACGAGTTGCGTATACACACAAAGATAATCATAGATATGCGCTAAAAGGATTAATGATCCAGCAGAAACGACGTTCGCTCTGACTTGAACGTATTGTTAAATTCCTAACTACAAAAGGAGTCACGTGTTTCATGTTCGTCTCATTGTGGTTATTCTCTCTTCAAACAAACTTGTCGACCCCCACTCCTGGTCCGGGACGTCGCTGCCCTCTTTGTCCCTCTCGCATCTGATATACGATGGCGTATAATACGCGATACGTGTTTCTCGGTATATATTTTTTGCACCTATTCTTTTTCACAACCATTTCATTTCGATCGATTTTACGTCCGTCTTTCTCGTGAGGCTACATGAGACTGAGTTTCTTATCGCTATCTCGCTTTTCCATTTAGGTATAGGCGTTTCAATTTCAAATTCTTTTTTTACTTGTCATGCCGATTTGACACAATTTCTGAAATCTCGAAGTTTATTTGTTATAAAAATTTCGCGGTGCGTTCGCCAAGATCTGATACTTTACACGCGATATTCTCAAACATTTCGTCATTTGAGTCGGTATGAAAAAAAATCTCCAGGCCCCGGGACAGATATATCATCGGAATTTTTCGAGTTGCCAGACACTTTTTTTCGTCCCGATGACGCCTACTTTTGAATAATTCAATTCTTAATTATCTGACACGTTGTTTGTACGAATTAATTTAAAAAACAGCCGTATAGAGTAATCTCGAACTTTTGTGAATTAATGATTAACGTAAGACCTATACATCTTCCAGTGCCGCGGTTTTATTCTCGCGATAACCGACGCGGGTGAGTCTGGCATAATAAATTCCCCGGCTGATTTTTGCCGAATTTTTTTGCACGTCTCATTTCTACTCACATCGAATTAAATTCACTGTGTATGGTAATTGCTTCATTCCATCTTTCGAATGCATCGGTCATAAATAAACGGCGATAAAAAAAATGATCGAACTTTGAACTTATATATTTACGCGGCTGAAGATCATCCGGTATAATGTGCATAAATTAATATCCTCAACGTGTACGGTGTGATTTATCACTGAGATTCCTCCGTTCCCGCGCATACTATCAACCGTCCATCAATTATAACTTAGTAAGTACAGATAATATTAATCGATCGTTAACGCTCGTTGCATCTCGACACTCCGCTCCGCTCCACCCTTCACCCAACCTGGATGCATTCCATCGACAATCAAAACACGTCGTACGTACATCGATACTTATCACGTAACAAACGTGCGAAAAAGGTGAGAAAAGTGAAAACCTCTCCAAGCTGACGTGAGTCACGCTTTATAAGAGGCGTCGCGACGTCAGATTGTGCGATATGCACTTCAACGTTGACAATATCTCAGGGGGGAAATTCTTGGGCGGGTGATTCAGCGGCGTTCGAGCAAAGAGGTCCTACGTACCGGACCGTGCCTATACGTGTAAATATATGCATAAAATGTTAAACTGACCGGAGACAAGGCCTCCTGCATGTGGATCGGACCCCCGTCCGCTTCGTCCGCGCACGTCGACATTTCCTTTATTCTCAAGTCTTCGTTTCTCCTTGACTCCTTCAGGTACAACAGATATTTATAGATACGTCGTTTCTTTCCTTCGCCTTTTTGTTTTTATTTTTCTTCTTTCGTTCCCTTCTTTTCTTCGAGAGTTTTAAAAATTATAATCTCGGCATCGGTTTTTCCCCGTATGAATAACGATCCCGGGTGATTCCGTGCGGCGTTTATCCCCCAGTAGACGAGCTCGGGACTTCCAGGCTCTTGTATCACAGGCTTCCGAATGTATGGCACGTAAGAGGAAGAGATCTGTGGATTAGAAACATTGACCTCGTCTTCATTTCTCAAATCCTTCCATGACACAGGTCCGAATATCCAATGACATGATTATCGTGTCCAGGATTAAAAAAAAAAAGCCTGCAGAAAGGGTGCGGAAGCGAAAGCGAAGACGACCCGAAGGTGTATGAGAGAGGAAGAGAGAGAGAGAGAAAAAAAGGAGGTTACCTAAATCGAGCCACGTGACAATAGACGTAACGGATGATCGTTGCAAAGTGGTATAACAAGTGACGAGGAAGATAGAGAGGGATAGGCGGGTGGCGTTGCACCATAGGTTTATACAAAGCGGCGTGCGAGCGAGGAGCAGGTTAGGCCGGTCTAACCTGATTCCGAAAGGAACCCTGCGTCAGGTTGTGGGCCCACCTCTTGCGCCTGTTTGTATTTCAAGTATAGGTACCGGAGCTGGTACGCCCTCGCCACCGCCACCGCGACCGCGACCACGGCCGACGTCGTTGTCTGTCTCGCGGACAACCGGAGTGCAGAAGCAGAAGCAGAAGCAGAAGCGCGGAAGCACCTCGCGTGCGATAGCTAAATCGCGGGCTCTATTAATTACGCGATAATCGATCGCGAGTCGGTGCAATGACAAGGGTCAAACTCGAAACGGATACGCGACCAGCCCTTCGACAACCAACCGCGCTCGGATTAAGAAGTGTTCCGTAAGTGAGCAGTGCACGGTACTACGGGAGTATACCCACCGCTATAAGCTATAGTACGAGGTGTGGACCAGCCGCATGAAACTACGCGTCCTGCCGCAGGTAAGGATCGTGGGAGTGGCGGTGGGGGGGAGAGAAGAAAATAAATGAAAATAAATGAAAATAACGAATCAGTCGGAAGTAATTTAAGACGTGGTGCAACGAGTCGTCTTCGTATGCGGATAACGTCCCCCCTTATCCCTTCCTGCAGGCTGCGTTACACTCTCACAGAATTCAAAGATTGCGCGTAGAGCGTAGGTATATACATACAAGATGGATGGATACTCACTCGTTTGAAGGGTGGTTGGGTGTGGTGTAATAATGAATCGAGGATGAACTACAAACTACCGATAATCTCTCAGTTCCTGGATCACATCTCCGCCGGTTCTATCACGCTCTCCGCGTCGCCTGGCACATTGGCGAACGGCGAACGCTAGGATCACGCCAACGCGGCGCGTCCCCGGTATAAGGTTAGGGTTGCAGGAGTGCTACGAGTTTCGGAGGCGGCGCGAGTGCTGCACTTTGTCGTCGAATCGATCGGTTTATCCTCCTTCTTCGAGGGGCCGAGCAGCTGGACACTGTAATGACAACGCGCACTGCAAATCCAATTACACAGGTCCCCCTCCTGCTCCCGGGTATATCTCTTCAGTCCGCGTACGTGTACGTACATAAATGTGTATTTATACGTTTACGCTTCTACCCGAACAACAACAACAACAACAACAACACTGGAGTTTATTAACGCAACCGCGTTAATATTCTATAACGCGAATGACGATACATCGGTGTGTAACTACAACGCGAGGCACAATGTATTATCACTGGGTCGAGTTCGTGATACGTAGACCTCTCACAGGATACGCGACGGCGAATAATTATTATCAGCGACACCTATAAACGGATATAGGCTCGTCAAGTTATCTCCGCGTCTTTCGTTCTACGTTCGTAATACAGAGTAGAGGCTCGCTGACTGGATGACTACCCGTCCGGGCTGCCTTGTATTCCACCAAAGTTGGCCGCTTCAGGCAACACAACCGAAGGAACGGCGCTCGGAGGACCTCGGCGGAGTCTTCTCTCGGGAGAGGCAACATGGCCGCCCAGCATCCCGGCCTCTCCTCCCCTCCTCCCCCTGCCTCTGCCCCTGCCCCTGCCCCTGCCCTCTCTCCCGTGACGCCGCGCGGTCACCCTTCTCCCTCGCTCTCGGCGTCCTCGCCCGTCGCTCTCCCACTCCCACTCCCACGATTCACGAACCGCGGCGAGAGGGAGAGAGGCTCTGGAGGCTGTGGAGACAAGAGCCGAGCGCGCAGGTAGCCGCACCCGACAGAGATTAACGTGGAGGGGATCGAACGAGTGCGAGGGAGATCGTTGATCGAGAGACTCGAACGTAGGTATACGTGGGTACGCGGACCAAAGTAGGCGGTCGACCAGAAGAGAAGTATAGAGGCCCCCGTAGCCTTAGCTGATCGTGAGCCGAGAACGCGGTGCTCTAACCGCCGCGACGACTCGCGGTGCCGAAGCACACGCGGGGATACAAACAGAGCATCGAGTCATCGACGAGCGGGCAGCGGGCAGCGGGCAGCGCGGGCATTTTATCATATCGTCGTCTCTCTCGGTCGCCACCTTGACAAGGATAACCGTGGAACCGAGAGATAGACGAAGACGCTCGTAGACACGTACGCCCCGTGCGTATCCGTGTGGGTTCACCTCCTTAAGACGTTCACCACACCGAGTCCTCGGAGCGGGGCGAGAAGGGCGAGAAGGGCGAAGGGATACGATCGAAGAAGGAAGAAGAGGCGATGGAATTAAAAGACGAAGATACACTTACGCACGTGGAGCGTAGAGATATGCGTGCGGTGTATCGGTGAGAGAGAGAGAGAGAGAGAGAGAACTTGAGGAGGAAAATAAAAAGATACAAAATAAAAATAATAATAAAAATGGGCACCCATGCTGCCGTTCCCGCTGCCGCTGCAGGAGAGACGATAGGAGATAAACCCCTCGGGCTATAACGCGCGTCTGCACAGAGCCGCAGACTACGCAACCCTGTACGCTATATAGATATAGATATAGATATATAGATATGGATATAATATAATCGTTGTCCGCAGGGAACATAGACGCACGTTTATCTCTCTCGCGTCCAAGTTATAAACTCGCGGATACCTGTATGGGGTACCCATATACTTTGAAAGTGCGTGGAAAATTTTCAATTGCATCCCGGGCTCGCAATAAACGCCGGTGCAAAGACTCGCACCTCGACTCGCAATAAAGACCGCAGTACGTTTGTCCCGCTAGCAACGCGCGAGAAGACTACGACGCGCCTTTATACCTACGTTTCATCCACCCAGACGTTCGAGTCGAAGCTTGTCCGTGCGACCCACACTCGGCTTGTCTGCGCGGTGTTTGGCCCGAGGTGGTGCTGTCCACGGCTGAAAACCAGCGCCGTGGTTTTCGATGGAAAAAAATTGGACGTCGTCGGGAGAGCTCGACGCCGCCGCCGCCGCATCAGAGCCGGAGAGCTGAGAGCTGAGACACTCGCTTACGCGGGCAAACGCAGCATCGAAGTCTCTTCATGGCCGCCCGCCTCACACTATATACAGACGGTTGGGAGGTTCGGCGCGGATTGAATGGTTCTCAACCGGTTCCTACGTTTCATTCAAGCGTTTCTTACGTGCGTCTGCTGCTTCAGACCGCGCTTCTATGTACACTAATCTATCCGTACACGCCGTGTGCATCTAGCGGTTGGTAGATGTGTAGAGGAGCTGGTAGGTAGGGACCACGGTTCGACGATCGCGAGCAGCGACTCGCCCAGAAGTCAGAACTGTCTGTGACGAAAGATTTGGGATCCAACGGGATAATTGTCCGTCTTTACATTGACACACGATCATCCGAGTACGTAGATAACGTAGAGTTATTCCAGCTGAGCGATGAAACGTCGAATTATCCCCGAGTAGTTTCATACGGCGAGAATATAGGGATAATGCGATATCGAGCACTAAACCGCGTGGAGCTTTATAGTCTTTGAGGTATTCTAATTTTGGGCTCGGCCTTGGCTTCGCGTAAACAAATCAATAAAGATAGCGTTTCTCTCTCGTAGTCGGTTCGCGGTTTTATCCGTCGTATGTATATGCCACGTCGAATATATGTATAGTTATATACGCGATATGTAAGTATTCCGAGAGAGGGAGGACCGCGCAGAGTGTACACACTGTACAGCATCCATACCAACACCCGTACCCATACCGTTGTATATTTCGCACGAACGAGCCACGTTTGGTGTTCTTTTTCGTTGACTCGTTCGCCTCTCACCCTTCACGAGGTTGGCGTATCGTATCGCGGGACAGATCCCTTATTTTCGTTCTCTTCCTTGCTTTTTTTTCACATTCGACCACTGTGCCGCGCTCGGACGCAGTGACGTAGGACATTGGGGCTATATGAGATCGGGTTGCACGAGGGCGTGCCGCGAAGAGCTGCGGTTGACCAGTGGTCAACTTTGTAACACAAAGATAATATGCACGGTGCAGTGTCCAGAATAATAATGCCGTGAAAAGACATTCGGATTAACTATAAGGTATATGCAACGATTATCAAGGACTCACTTTATCAGTACATTCCTACCGACAATTATCCATTTAAATTCTAATGCTACATACCTACCTTCGTTGACCTTCGAATTCCGAAACTCTTGTTTGGACGTTATTAAAATCTTATCGAATCACGTTACTGACCGTTGCGTAAGACATAGTTGTAGTTGACGCAAAATTGAGTTATTTCACATTTATTCTCATTCAACGACATTAAAAACTACTCATCTATATCACCATCCGGATGCCCCATTCGATTGACGACATTGCTGGAATGATGTCGGTCGATGAGGGTGAATTCTGCGAGAAACACAAACTATTTGGAGATGAACTTCTTCTCACAAGTTTTTACATTGTAAACTAAGAAAGAAACCACAATCTATAATCCATATAAGCTGAAAATTCGGTGCGATGCACCCAAAAGGCCTCCGAAGAACCCTCCGCTGGAATTGGTAATTGGTATACCAGCGATGAAGTACTTGACTTACATCAATCTCCATTTTTTGTCAATATCAAAATAGAAAGAAGAGTAGATTCACGTGAGGAATCTTTTGCACGGTGAAAAAGTACTCAAAAATGAAGTTTGAAACAATCATTTCGCCCCAAAAGGCACTGTTTTGTCGGGTTTTTTTTTGTGATTTGTCTAATAAATCTGAAAGTAATTTACCTGGATTCAGTGACCAGACCTAAAAAAGCTCAGGTGGAATTGTTCACATTATATCAAAGAAGATATCTGTGAAACTAGAAGTTGATTCAATAAATATTTCATCGCCAGTTACATGTTGAAATCTGAATAGTTGGTGAAAATTAGTTGTTGAGATAATCGAAGATTTGTACAATGCTGCATATCAGTTGAGAACTCCAGAAGAAGAGTAGTCCAAGTAAACTCATATTGTTTCATATTCCGTGTTAGTTTGGTCCGAAGACAAGTTCCAATTACTTTCTCATCACTCTTGGCTTTTTGTGACATGTATCGCCCTCATTTTGAGCTGTGCAATTGGATAATTTTTACAGATTATCGCCGTTAGGCCCTGATCAGAACACCTTAAAAATCAGATTCGGGTTGGATCTCTGCAGATATTGACAGGTGTATGTATTTAGCGAATAAATCCGCGGTGAAAAGTTTTTTGAAACATTGCATTATTTTGGGACCTTTTAAACCCGAACTACATCCTCAATCAACAAAAGACCTAATCTGAAAACAATCATCTACAGAAGTGCCGTCGTTACTGTGTGAAAAATAAAAAATCGTTTTCTACACGCCGAGCATTGCAAATCATCGGCATAGGTATCCAAAATAGGATAGAATGGTTAAATAGGTATAAAACAGGTACAGGTAGGTCCAGCACAGTGCGTATATGCCCTCCGAAAGCTGTACCGCATTATAGTTGGTTAGGTAGGTATAATATACAGTTCAGTCGTCCAAGTCGTTTCGGTCACAGAGTCACTGGGCCCCGGTAGCCACCGGTCGCACCCCTGCGCCGTGGACCTGCCCACAGCCCACGATATACCTGCCCGACTATATACTTACCTGAGCTGCGGCAGGCGGAGTGCGTCAGTGCACGGAGCTCGGCTCCACGATGGACCCGTAGTCTCTCCCTCTCTTTTCATCTCCCGCGGTCTTGCTCTCGCTCTCGCTCTCGCTTCTTCTCTTCCATCCACGTACACTGTAATACTATGCCTATGGGTGAGCGAGGGTGTGAATCCCACCATCGTAGGACCTGCAGCATCGTTTATACCCGCTGCACCGATCCCAAAGTCGAAACGGTATATAATACCTACCCCATAGAAATTCTTCGGACTAAAATGCACCTGTCAGTCAGTAAAACACCCCCGACTTTGCGGCATCGAGCCCTGCAGGTTACCCCCAGCTACCCCCGTGTTAGAAGCCAACTCTTCGCTCTTGAAAAGAACAGATCTTTTATATCCTATATAGATCTTACACACCGCGTTGATTCTCATGGATCGCCACAGCTCTGATCTTATAACAGAATACGGACAGACAGACGGGAAAAAGATTATAAAAGCTTACAGGCTTTTTAAAAGTGCCTTTGGCTGGCGTTTAAATTCTCAATTCGGTAACGGCGCCTGGCGATTAGGTTGTACTTTTATTCATTTTATCTTTATCTCAATCGCTGTTATGTAACACGCAATCCGCGTGTCCGCGTGTTGTGTCTGTGTCTCCTGCTTAATTTGTTCCAAATTTATACGTAAATCATTGTCTCACGATCGGCTTTTGGCCTTGACCCAACGGCCTATTGACATTTGGCACCTTCAACGACGCGATGATCGCCGATGCTTGCGGATATGGTAATTCTTTGTATCATCGAAAATTGAACCGCGCGAGGTATTGTCGATTGCGTAACCGACTTTCGCGATGGATTTAATACCAGAATAAGTTCGGAGCTAAATACCGTATAACAGATATTATGTGTCCTGGGTATAATAAGTTGGAGTTATGGCGCGACTTTTACTGCGCGACGACGCGGCCGATACGCGCGAGTCCCCCGGTCGTCGTGGTAATAAGTAACCATCTACTAATAGTTGCCTCTGGTGAAACTTTACAACTCTGCACGCCACAGAGACTCGAATCTACGCGTATTTTTCGAAAATAAAACAATAAAGTATATTTTCTACGTCGCAAATGAATGAGGTATGAGGAAAAACGGTTAATGACGGGGCGCCTCCACCTATCGCATATTGGCTCGAGTAATCGGGTATTCGTATCTATAGATCAGCTCGGTGTTCCACGATGCGTGAAACACGGTGATATTTTTTCCTGTCCGCGGCCTACGATCGCACCGCTCCACGCTCGAGTTATTAACGTTATTAATCGACGTTAATTACGAGCCAGCGCCTCGTCCCATGCGCGATACCGCAGGAGTCCTGGCGACACCTAGAACCCGTGACGGTATGCCATTCGCGACTGCAGTCGCGCGACGTGGTGAACGGTGAGTTCGGACCAATGCGATACGCCATAAATCATAACCCCGCTCGCAGGACTCCACCCTAAGAAATATCAAACGTTTAAAAAGAAAAAGAAAAAACAACCGCTGCGGTTCGCAGTTCTGCATACATACATATGCATGAGGTCTATTCATCCAGTGTCGACGAAAATTACATCGCACTCACTCAAGTGGGCGTTGAGAATTCTGTTACACTGTTCACTCTGTAAGCAGGCTAATTATTTCGATATCGAATCCATCATGTGGTGGAAACACTTTTTTTCTTCAAAAATTTATATACCTACCCGTTGGCAGCTGTAGAGGTGCGCGCGGTAAGTAAGTCGCATACCTTAATGAGAATTATGGTCGGTGCATCCGCATAACTTCTCGCACCTAGGATGGGTGAGTCGCGAATGGTCGCTGCTGTTTATTCGTTTCTCCTCAGCCCTCACAGTGGGAGCCGGATTACGGACCATTCTATCTACATTATTGCGGGAGAGAACGACTAATCGTAATCCACCACCGCCTTCCGGCTTGTGACTTGTCTCACGCATCCGACGAACCCTTGATTTAAGATGCCAATGGACTCTTCATAAAATACGATTTCCTTCGCTAAACTTATCGTTGGGTTTCCAATAAAAACGTACATCAACTTGTTTGTGTAAGTTATTTTATTTCATTACAGTTACGAGCATTTAATTGATCAGGAGCCTCTTGGTGGAATAGCTGATTTCATAACGGAAGTCAACGTCCGTTGGTTGTAAATTAACGATGGATAGATTTTTATTTCGTCATCATTAAGATTCTCACATCGCGGTCAAAGAATATAATACGAAAGAAAGGCGAGATAAGAGTAAATGAAATGGAAAAAAAGGAAGAAAAGAAAAAAACTTTCTCACTATCGGGCACATGATCGGCTGCGATTTCTCGTCGCGGGCGAGCACGACGTCGCTGCGCTATCTATAGGCGCGGTGATACGCGTCCAGCCCGGCCGTGGAGAAAACTAGACATTTTTTTTTTCACCGCGCCCGGCCCACCTTTAAGGACAGGTTCTCGCCTCGATAATTTATTCGAATACGATACGTATATAGGTATAAGTTCGAGAAACGACGCCCCGTTCCACGGGCATATCCGGTATCTACGGCCACACAGTCCTCGGATCGAGCGGCTACCGGACACTGCGATGCATTAGCTCCGGAGAGTCGCGCGATCGTCCCAGAAGGACCGAGTGAAATTAAAAAGAAAAAAAAAGGTGCGATACGAATTCCGCCCGTCGGGGATATTTTTAGGCTCTAAGGACGCGCGAATCTCGGTGATAAATTGACGTGCGAGATGCGCATCTGCAGATGGAAAAGTAAGGAAGACCTTGAAGATTCGATCAGTCGGACCTGACGCGACGGTCGAAAAGGTGTTCGTACGTGGGTTAAAGAAAAAATAAAAGGAGAATCCCACAGTCTGAGAGTTTTCTTCCCTAAGAGTTCTCACACTGTCGCAACGGGCCTAATGCAACAACAATGACCACGATAATGATAATGACACCAGCTGGGACGACCGGACGACCGGACGGTCCGTCCGACTGACCGATAGATCCGGTTTGGCAAGTTTCCGAATTCCGGGGTCATCCCGTTTCGGAGGCTCGGAACGGTCAACCCTTTTGCGCGCTGACCCCAGCCCCCCCTCCCCTCCCAGCCCCGTTATTCTTGTTCGCAGTTCAGAATCCGGTTTTTCCTATGTAAATCACAGTCCGAGTAACCACCCTGCGGACACTGCGAGGAATCGTCGATCGAGTCCGTGTGACTCGAAATGAGGATGACCGACCGTTGTCCGGCGAAGAACCGCTCTCTCCTCCTCTATTCGATTGTCTCTTCCTCGTCCATTCATAGTAGTACAGTTGTAGTAGTAGTAGATGCAGAACTCGGATGACGTACACCGAGTTTCGGCGGGTCCGCATCGTAGTCTCGTGCCTCCCCGAACCTTCGGTGGGAACGAAAACCTGATCGGGGGAATCCTCGTGAGGGCCCCGCGCCGCGGCGAGTCCTCCGCGATGTCCGTTCGCCCGCGGTACGGGCTCAGTGGGTATTGTATACGAGTATAACGTATACGTCTTATAACCGGCTGTCTAGTGTCTACTGGTCATTTGCGCGGACGGTTTCTCTCCGGACATTCCAGACCGGGCACTTTCGGACCCCCCGATCCCGATTGTAATACGTGCAGAATCTGGGCATAGGTCCGTTATTCTCGTCGATCCTTCATCCTCGTCAACGTTACACGCGTTACGCGAGATTTATGCGTCCGTTTGGCAAGGGCGAAATGGAAACGGAATTCAACGGTATTATTCTCTATCCCCTTTCTTCTCTCTCTCTCCTCTCTCCGATTTCGCACCACGTTGCGGTGCAGAAGCCGATCCACGCCGGCGTTCTGACTCTGGGCGGTAGCTGCCTTATGTACATAACACCCACGCGAACAACACGCACCTTATAACTGTGTCGCCTACGCGGTTCCGTTCGGTCGCCGTACAGAAAGACTGCAACGGCGAAATTTCGGACAGGTTATGGCCGCGTGCGCTTCCGCGATTTTGAGGAAACGACGAAGCGTGGGGCGGAATAATAATTGAGCTTCTGGAATGCCAACCGCGTGAACTGGTTTTGTCGATTTTATGTCTCGTATACCTTCATCTTTCGTCACTTGACTCGAGGTATTGATGAAATAGTGTCCAATAAACTCGAATATCACATTTTTCTCACGCGAGTTCCGCGTCAGTAGAATTTTATGCATCCGAAATGACACAGGGACTGGAAATGAAACCGTGGCCTTCTCGTACGAAGGATATTATTAACGTCGCAAAGGACCTCGGGTCGCGGAGATTCAGGATATTAATACCAACTCATTATTTTATTCTTTGGTGTTTGTTTTCCTGACTCGAACGATCTGCGTCAGTGTTTTCGCCGATTTCCGCTGCAATTTGAGTGCACTTTTGTCAAGTTGTCTGCAATCTGACAGCCGAATCGCTCAAGTGAAGATGGAACGGGAATTAATTCGCATTGGGTAAACACTTTCAGAAAAAGATGGAGCTATTAATTCCGATAACACACACACTACGTGTCCGCGCCATTCGCATAGGCATAGCACAACTACACCGATATCGACTGCATCACGCGTGACCGAGGATGTATTTATAGACGTAGGTATACGGTGTTCGAATCTACAGATTGCAACACAGATCTACGGTAATTTTATTTACCCAGCGTAGAACGCGGTTATAGGTAGACGGCACAGTAGGTATAGTTTGCCTGTGCCTGTGCGCGTTGTGCTCCCGCGTGTGGGCGAGTCCTGCGCCATCAACAGTGTCCCACGCACCTTCGTGTAGCGACGTACACACTCGCAGCTCTCGCGGTTGGAAAAATACGCCAATACTCAATAGCACAGCTTTATGAGTTTATATCTCGATAATCTTGAATCATTGAGAGCAACATATTTGAATTCAGCTAGTTGCGGCTTTACTCGCGTGAAAAGAATATTTAAACTCCTTTATTTCCATAAACTTTGGAAACTGTATAGATATTCATTTCTTTCACATACATAAAGTATTATAACGATTTACGAGATCCTCTTGGACCAAGGAGTACAAAGCTCGTCAATGTTTTTCATCTCCTATCGAGGATCACATTGATTCGTCGAGGGATAGAATCGAACAAAATGCTGGGATCCTGGTCTCGTACACGTTTACCTATATAGGTGTAACAACGATAATAGCCGGGGCAAATTGCAAAATGCAATGGCTCCAAGAAACGGAAAGCAATTGGTAATTATTTATCGTCTGATCGGGGATGAGGGTCACGTAGAGACCGACCGACCGGGGAGTATGACGATGAGCCGGGGAGGCATAAGACATACGAACGAACCATCCGTGCGTCCGTCGTTCGTTCGTAGTATCAAGAGAGAGGGGTGGATCGTCTCTGAACGGTGCGATGCAAAGAAATTGATCGGTGCGTCGGTGCGTGCGTGAGTCGAGTGGATGCGTGCGGATCGTTGCAGATACATCGTCGTTGCACCCGGGAGGCGGTTATACCAGCGCCGCCTTCCTCAACCGAGAAACGAACGAGCGTATTGGCCACCGCGATGACCAATCATCCTTTGACATTCTTATTTCACCTCGGATCCCGCGCGGTGCTGCACCGAACCAAAGACCGAGATATCGCGTATGCGGCGAACGGAGCGCGCGCGGTTGACAACGCGCGAGACCGCAGAGCTTGCGAGCTCCACACACGAGATGTGAGATACGACCCCCTCCCCCCCTCCCGTCTCGTCGGTGTTCTAGATCAGCAGGTATGCGTACATGACGAGAAGGAGGGATACATAAATAGGGTATCCAGCTCGACGACGACGAACCGATACACATTGCCTCCTCGAACGGGGGTTGTTGACTCCCGCGGCACTCTCGGAAAAACTGACGACAGATTGGAGAGCTGCGCCCAACTGCGACTGCAGACCGCTGCCGATCAGAGCTCATCCGAATACATGGTTATCTCGATGTGCCTACGAAATTTGCTCCAGTCGTACCAGTCTCGAACGTCAGTCTTAATAAAGGTTTATACCGGTCATTAGAGGCATTTGCTTGATCCGAGGACGCGTCTCGGACGATCAACGCATCGACGCATCCAGCCACGGTCGAAACGGGTCGCCGTCCCCTGTGACTACCCGAGTCGAAATTTAGGCCCTCATGTAAGCCTACAGGTACTAAGTAGAACCTTATTTAGTACTTTTTGGTCCTCACGCCCTATTTAGAACCTTCGGAGCGCTATCTTTTCCATAGTTGGACCTCTTGTGGACCTGCACGTCCTATTATAAC
>JAFFZH010015327.1:0-35738 GCA_018420115.1 Euura saliciscinereae | reverse complement strand
CTTTTCCATAGTTGGACCTCTTGTGGACCTGCACGTCCTATTATAACCTATTCTGGTACTCCATGGGTATACTCCTTTCGCATGAGAGCCTGTTTAGTGCCTTGACGTCCTCAAAATGTACTGCAGCATTTGGATTGGTAATTAATATTCTACGCACGCGGAATAATTATTGCAAAAGTATAGTTATTGAAAAGGACTGCGTTTGCAGAGTTTGCATAAAAACCTAGAATTTTCAATTACCTGAATAATTGAATAACACAATTGATAATTATCTGAGTAATGAAAAATGAATTAGAAATATGTTAATTAATACAAAAGTAATGAAAAATGAATTTGAATTACATTAATCATTACAGAAGTGATAACAAAAGAATTTGAATTACATTATTTATTACGCAAGTAATGAAAAGGTAAAAACCGTTCAAGAATTTGTGGGAAGTTGACAGAAAATTATTCACCACAATTTGATCGAAAAATGAATGATATGTACAGGGTGTCCCATTTTAAATTATGAACGCAAATATTTCGGAAACTGTTCACTTTATCGAAAAATATTTAAGACAAAAGTTGTAGGGTTACGAGGGGGACAGCTTCTGGTGACATTGGCTTTCTTGCAAGTGGAGGCGTTGAGGTGATATGAAGGTCAACTTTGGTTTTTCAAATGGAATCATGTATTTATTACTTGTCTATTCGATTGAGCGTTGAATTTTACGTCAAAAAGCACTGGAGCACAGGTGTGCTGAAATAAATTGTTCATGAGATACAACCCTCAAAATAATTGAAGGAAAATCTGATAACGAACCGAAAAATGATGAACTTGTGACTGCTTGATCCGAGGGTCGTATTAAAAACACAAGATGTGCAAATTCAAGCTTGGGAAATCTCCGACCTGTGCAAGGTGTTGAAGTTGATATCGAAACATGGATTTTCGAAATGATCGTTTCCGAGAGGTGTAACTCAACAATAGGACGCGATAAAAAAATTCATTCAGTGGAGGTAAAAGTAGTAATTTCGAGCTTCGAATTGCGCACCGTGTGTTTTTTAATACGACCTCTGGATCAAGAGTTACGAGCATTCATGAGTTCATCATTTTTCGGTTCGTTATGAGATTTTGCTTCAAATCTTTTGAGGGGTGTATCTAATAAACCATTGATTTCAGCACACCTGTGCTCCAGTGCTTTTTGACGTGAAATTCAACGCTCAATCGAATAGATGAATAATAAATACATGATTCCATTAAAAAAACCATAGTTGACCTTCCTATCACCTTAACGCCTCCACTTGCAAGAAAGCCAATGTCACCAGAAGCTGTCCCCCTCATAACCCTACAACTTTTGTCTGAAATATTTTTCGATATAGGGAACCGTTTTCGAAATATTTGCGTTCATAATTTAAAATGGGACACCCTGTATATCGCACGCCTACAACAATAGTGTAACGAGTCGAATATTCCAAATTTTTATTTCATCCCGGAATATTACTCAGAAAATATTGTACTGTTTTGACAAAAAATAGTGGACAAGTCAAGTTACGGTATTGCTCCAGGAAGATAATCAAAATTTAGCTTTACATGTGAAAAAATTACATAATTTGATTGCAGCAGCCAAATGGCAGTATGAAACAACCTTTTTCTTATCTAATACGTTCCAGAGAAATATTACGTTCAATATAAAATTTCAGAAAAATAAAAATATGTGGTCACGTTGACTGAGAACTGATTCCACTCCAGAGGCAATTTTCTTGAATCGAGATTTTTTTAGATGTTACACTATTGTTCTAAGCGTGCGATTTTCGAATATTACAACTTTATGCCGTTTGAAATTCGAGATATAGTTTCACCGCTCACGGGGTTTGTGAGATTAAAGAAAAACTTTTTTGAAATGCTCCTATGATTACTTAAAAAATTTAGGTATTAGAAAATATTATATCATGAATATACATAATATCTACGACTACTATTATAATAGTGCAGACTGGCGCTGTGGCGTGGCAAGCGGCACGAACTCGCCCCACGCCGCCATATTGTTTCGATTCGATATGTCAACGGCTACGAACGCGTTGTACGGCTCGGTCACTAGTTTAAAAAAATTTGCTTCTTGTATTCACTTCTCCAACAGATTTGAACTTGAACTCGGTATCAGGTGAGTGAGACGTCTAACATCTACACATTTTATATACGGATTATCGTCGTACAAAATACATTTCTACGTTCGGGCATCCCGTAATCCGCTACATAACCTAACTTTAGTCTAACGTTGATCTTTCCCACTGTCACGGAGTGACTTCCGACTCTCTGCCCGAAATTCACTCTTCAAGTATCAAACAACTTAGTTGCCTAGTTGTGTATTGCTCTACAATGTGAGAGTATAGGAGCTTCTTTACTACATACAGGTCCAATATAGAATAGTCATGTAATTATTCACAAAACATAACCTTACCCTGTAATTATTTTCACCGTCTACACCTCTTCAGTGAAATGCACACTCAGTTAGAAATATACTTCTAACCGGATATGTTTAATGTTTACAGGTGTGATACATCGTTGCGATATGTATTTTCTGACGATGAAAGGATCGCCGAGTCTGTCAGTGACGAGCTGGCTTCGCAAGAGTACGGTTTTACTCAAAATTTGACGACTCTTACGAACATTATCACGAATTTTTGGTTTTTGTGTAAGCATAAGGTGACATGAGGATAGGCCAGCGGCTGACTTGCTTACCAAGCAAAATATGCATGATACTACTGAAGCGGCGTCTGGTGATGTTTCGTAGTTTTAGTAGTTTGCTTGTCACGCGATTACTTTGTTTCATATCGGAAAGCAATATTCTCTGTGTCGATCTTTAATTCCTTTCTAAGGATAGACCCTAAGAAAATTTGAAAAATTTGTCAGTTTTTATGGTATATAAAGTTAGAGTGGGAAAGCTCTGATATCCAAAAGCACGCGTCATTATCTAGACTATGGTAGTGTGGGGCCCGGTATAAGTTTCCAGTCCCTACGACGAAGTTGAGACACGAAGGAACCTTCCGCTAAACCCGTCCGAAGCTCTCCGGAGAGGTTCAGCGAAAGGTTCTTGCATCTCATTTTTCATCGCATGGGTTTTTACTTTTAACTATTGGACCAGGGCCTACCCTCAATTACTCCTACGGATATTTCCTTCACATATGATAAAATCGCACCATGAATCAGTCATAAGTATATCGTGATATCTCTAAGACCTAGTAAAAATTCTTCAAACTAATTTTGATACTTTTCAATTCATTGTAACATATTTGAGAAAACTACGCAAATTAAGGGAAGACTCCGGTGAAATTTTGGGAAAAAATATGTTTTTAAATTCCGACGATATAAAAAAGAAGTGTATACAAAAATTCTTACAGCAGCATTTTTATAATGATAGTATAGACCGTGAGAAGTAATTTCAGCCTCCTGCGATGAAAGTGTAAAGCTCAAGGAATTTTTGGCAGCGGTGAGCAAAATCTTCTTTGCAAGGTCCTTGCGCTTACACTTTCATCGCAGGAGGCTGAAATTCTTTTACACAGTCCATATTACGATTATTGAAAAACTGCTGGAAGGATTTTTTTTTTTTGACCTGATAATAATTATACTCTCCTAAAACATTACGGTCTTACAGAATGAAAAAACGTGTAATCCATGGTTGGAATTCTGCCTGTAATTATTACCGATACCTACTCATTTCAAAAGCTGCATGATCTTTGATAATAATAAATCCGATGATAATTTCTATACACAAATTTACACATAACAATCGTATTTGATCATGTCTGATCATATCAGACTACATCTGATTCTATGTATGACCACATATGGTGAGGTGGGGCAATTTTCGGATGTAATCATTTCTGATCAGTAGGGTGGTCCTTAAAAAGGTCATTTTTGAAATTGAAAATGCACACCCCCCAGATCGATTCCAAATAAAGAAATAAAAATCGTCAACAAATTTCAGCCTTCTAGCTCAACTAGAAGTCGTGCCTGTGAGCACGAACTTTTTCCCATTTGAATAACATTGGTTTTTGTCATACTTTCGGTCACTTTTTTATTGCAACTGTAATAAGCCTTCAAAAAATCTGAAATTCACAGGACATAATCTCAGCTGTTACTGCGACCTGTAAAAAAATCAACAGACCTCCAACATCATTTTCCAGATTGCTGTAGGGTGATGAACTTGATGTTGAAATTGTTTTTCATGAGTATTGCAGCTTATGGGCCAATTGGGATTTTTACTTACTATAAGCTGTGGTTCGAATGAATTTCACTGCATTCAGGTGAAATTCATAGAAAAACTCGTATTCTAACTCGTATTAATATGGGGTATTCCATGCATACATTCTATAGTGGCAGTCGTTGAGGATATAGAGGGCCTATAGAGGTCCTGAGGCTAGAGAGGGCCTGTAGAGGGCCTGTAGAGTTCCTGAGGCTAAAGAGGGCCTAAAGAGGTTCTGAGGCTAAAGAGGGCCTGTAGAGGTTTTAAAGATGTCCTACTTAGAACCTAAACGTGGAAGAAATGGAAATATCTGCCACGTTTAGGCCTAGAATAGGTCCTCTTTTCAATACAAAGTTAGTCCTCCATAGGTCCTACTACGTCCTACCAAGCGGAGGACTTGCAGGCCCACATGAGGGTCTAAATTTCGACTCGGGTAGGGTCAGAGGGGCGAATGAGAGGGCGGGGGATGATGCGCGCGGAGTAAGACGCCAAGGGGGGATCGAGCTGGAGCCTCCGGGTTTCCAGGCTACTATAAAGTACACGCACACATCCGCACCTCGGAGCGCGATAGATGCATCGGTGTACGTGGATTACTTTATAGTACCTACATACACCGATGTAGGCTGAGGAGCGAGGAGCGGGGAAAGAGACACACCGCGAGGCATCCAGGGCGACCGTAGGGCGTGGCCGCGATCAGTTTATTCGGTCGATCTTTGTATTTGCTTTATTTATCGATCTTTTTATTCCTCATTTCCTCAATTTCTACTCGATACATAGACACCTGGGACTCGGTCTGGGAGAGGTTCTTTTTCTTCGGGAGTACGACGCGCGACAATTGGCAAGCCGATCACGCGCCTCACTCTCTGCGTAGGTATGGGTTAACCGTAGGCCGTATAAATCGCGTCCGAGTAGCGAGAACGAGGAGAGAGCCCGGGAACTGGAAGAAGAAGACGAAGAACCGCGAAGGGCAAAAACTGCCCCCGCGACCGCCCTTCGGAGATCGCGTGTCCGGGCGCAGCGCTAAAGTAAGGACGTAGACATGTATACGATATAAAGACGATCGACGATGCAGAAGAGTCGAGAAGAAGGGGTTCATCCTGCGCTCCATTCAACTGTGAGGGACCTTCTGCAGACGCATCGGCATGATCATTGTATGTAATCAAATACTGCATGTTTTCATTCAATTATAATATCCTATAGTCGCACCGACTACCTGCGCTGCACCTGGACTGTATGAAAATACTGTATTTTATGCGGGTTCCCTGCAACGATCGATTCCACGTCAGTAGCACCAGCAACGGCATACAACCAGCTCCAGGCGTCCGGACGCGAGAGACGCATGAACACAATACTTGAGACTGGGATAATACTATGAATAAGAAAAATTGATTGTCTGTACACATAGAATATGAAAGATGATTCATAACAATCTGCTTTTTTTGTCGGCTGATATTGTCTGTAATGAAATAAACCATCTTCAATCATTGTTATTTCTTTATCATGACTCTAGTTATACCATTCCCGATGAGGGAAATGACTCGTTGAAATAACGTTTCAATAGCTCGTGAAATATTGAGAAATAACCGGGGAAATAAATGAGATAATAAGAAATAACTGAGGAAATAAATAAAATAATGTGAAATAATCCAGGAAATAGAAAGAAAAATAATTAGTTTGAAATGAAACGATCGGGTTTGGGCCGACTATGAGCCAGCCTTCGAACTTCCCGTTATTTATTTTGTTTCCAGCTATTTTGAATTTTTCAAATCTTTCGATCAATACTAATTTTCATAATATTTCCAATGTTTTTAGCAGTTTTTCCAGCAAATTGGAGCCGCCATTTCGAGTTTCGCAAATCTGACTTCAGATCAGTGATGAGTGACCAAAAAAACCTTCGAGTACCGATTTTCATAAATATCCAAGCGTTTTTATTTTTTCTTGCAGCATATCGTATGCACTGAGTGAATATGTTGCAAAACTAACTTCAGATTCGCGATCAGCGAGGCAAAAAACCACATGGTACCAAATCTAATTCAAATTCGTTGATCCGTTGTCAAGATATCGTCATTTTTACTGTACTGTATTTTGTAGAATTCTGTTATTCAAATTGTTCGAAAAGTACTGCACCGCTCAAAGCCAAAATCTGATCAGTTCTAGTTTGAGAAAAGCCGCGTCAATTGAGCCCAATTGGGTCAAGATCCGCGCACTCGTTATCGAGATAACGTGGGGACAAAAATTTGGTCACATACATGTATCACACACCTAGACGTCAAACTCAAAATAGTCAAAGTTGATCCTCTGGATCTGAAAACGTGGCGATCCAGTAATAACTCAACTTTGCATTTTCGGGGCAAGTACAGTATTTTCCCTTTTCCTCTGAAAACAGAGCGACCGGAAGTTGAAAAATGGTGTTGAAATTGAAATAAAAGAAGTAATTTGAATTATTTGATTAAAATAGAAAATGTGTTGGTCAGATATCGAGTTATTTTCACCTCAACTCTTCCTTCGTTCTTTCCATTCCAGTAATTTTAAATGTAGGTATATAATCTATATCTATAAAAAGGACGTCAAGTTGACTCACGCGCTTGAAAAATGAAAATTCTCTAAAATTGATAAGCCTATAATCTCGAGGTGACCTTTGAATTGAAACTCAAATGGATCCCCAGATGTACGGTTGCCGTTAGATCCGATGCGATAGTAAGATCACGGAGACACATGGATGTATTTATTTATATTTTACTGCAAGAGATGTGGATAGTCGGAGACCTAAATGCGTAGATATCCATGCACACGGTATGTGAATGGCTTGTGAATAGATAGAGGATGACCCTGGATCGTCATTTTCCAACTTGTGCAGAAGATTAAATTAATAAGTATACAACATCGTTCATGGTAATTACATACATACCGTGTATGTAATAGGTAAGTGTACCCAAGTATATAATTAGTATGCTAATTGCTATGAGTTAATTGTTGCAGACTAATATGGAATGTGTGGATTTTTCATGCATGGTTACATTAAAATATAATTAAAGTATTCATATATATATATATATATATATATAGAAATATATATATACATACATATTTCAACACCAAAATAGTTGCAAGTCTAATCAACGAAAGACCTTTTTGTCGTTTGTTCGTTTTTTTTTTTTTTTGTTGTTTCGTGAAAAAAATCATAAATAAATATAATGTATAGATGGAATAATAATAACGGTTGTTATTATTAAATGCGTAATATATTATAGTTGTAATTATTATTATTATTAAATTAATGTATTAATTATTATTTATATCGTTTTTGAAGGACGCGACTAAATTTTCTTAACACTAGCCCTACGCAGCTGTCGACTTTTTATTTAGTTTTATTTAGTTTCTTTGTTTTACGCTCCAACCGCCCCAATTCCGTCATACTTGATTTATGTTTGCTGCTTAATTTAATTTCGATTTTATTCTCATTCATTTTATTTTATATATTTCAATTCTCATATATTTATATGTATATATAGTTTATTTCACCTTACTTTAAATACATCTTGCGCTTTTCTTACAGCCCACTTATACAATAAAGATCCAGTGTCCGTCAATAAGTATATATAATATATATAGATACATATTTATATTTATATATATATGTATAATAAAATTATTCGCGATTGCAGTTCGGCACGAATCATGTATAATATATCATAGCGACGAACGATTAATTTATTATTACACTATATTTATATGTATTTATTATAAATTATGACTAGAGGTGATTTTCATCGTTATCATTATTATTATTATTGTTATTATTACTGATTCAATGGACCACGCGGGGCATGCGATTCTGTCTATGGGGATGGGGGTTCGGTATATCTCTCTTATCGCTTCTCATTAACCACTCAAAAAATTATTAACTCTTCCGCAATTTTTCAACGGGGGTGGGGGACAACCGCATGAACATGATCAATAAATTTATCGACAAACTCGTGCTCCCGATGCAAAGACGCACAACTTTCACCGTCTCCTTGTCTCTACTTTCCTCCGAATGAAATTCAAACTCAAATTCTATACCGCAAATTAAAAGTCATGCGGGTTAGACGTGAGGGACAGGGTCTTAATAGTCATATTATCATTATCATAGGTAGAATTGTTACATTAGAATAATAATTATTTTTATTCTTATACTTAGAGTTAATCATAATTGTTATTACTATTATTATTATTATTATTATTATTATTATTATTATTGTGCAGTCTCGTTGTGTGTCACGTGATGCGCGCGCACAAAATGGAGGAGAATGTGATTATTATTATTATTATTATTACAGTTATTTGTTATATACTTATTTTATAATTTATTTGTTCGTTGAGGACTCTACGTGAATACGTATCCTAGACGGGGCGTAAGATATTATGTGGTAGTGTCTTAAATCTTATTTAGGTATGTGTACTGATTTTAGTTGGCAGATGACGTGGCTGATCGAACCGTGATTGATCGATCGCTCGGTCGATTGATTGACAGATGCTTGTATTACAGGTATGCCTATACGTCGCGGGCGAATCAATTCCCTGATACTTGAATACGGTACCGTGGCTCGTGCAGCCGAGACCCTCGACAAACTGGAAAAGTCTTCCCAAGTGAAATGCGGCCCGTCAGCCCCACTACATACGCATCTCATTGTCAGTCCTGCAATGATCGATACTGGTCCCACCCGCGCTTTAATTTCATATTATTTTTGGTCACTCGTTCGTTTCCTTTCATTCCAACGAAGATCTGATCCCTGGGCCTTCGAGCCGGGTATATACCATATTTTCAAACTTCTCGTCTGCGTTGAAAGAACGATTCATGTAAACCGTTTGAAGTTAAAATTCTTGATGCAAGTACGCCTTGCAGGTGCCCCCAGCACGTTCCGGTAGTGTATCGGTGATTAATAATAATTCTCTTCGTGTGTATAGTTTTTTTTCCAACCGCAGGTGTTACGAGGGTTTGAAAAACGAATATTGGTCAAAGTTTCAATTCACATCCGTCTCCCCCTTCCCGTATACAGTTAACGCAAACTCCTTATATCACTGATCACAAATATTCTTTTTCTCCCAAATACCTCGACAAACTTGTTAAATGTAGGTTAGGATGCACCGTCTGTGGCCACCAACTGCTCTAAGAAGGTAAAAACACACTTCAACCTTTCGATAAATTGATTTATGACCAATTCAAACCGTATTTATGTCACTAATCGGATAGTTTGACGAAATATGAGCACCAAAAATTACGAACTGGTCAGAAATGGTGCGGGGTGGCCCGAACCGGTGCTTCCTCCCTACCACGTGTGGTGCGATACTGCAGTGCATAAATTCGTATAGCCTAATATAATATATTATAATATAATATAACATTATTGTACAAGAAAGAGTCAGACGGTAGGTAGACAAATAGACAGACAGACAGACAGACAGGCAGGCAGGAAGGCAGGTAAGTAGGTAGGTAGTCAGGTATAGGTAGGTTTTGTAGGAAGGTACGCACTTGGGTAACTCATTTTAATTATTATAGTAGCAACGTAGATGAACAACGAAAATTTAGATCATGTATAGTTCATTTTTGTTTCGTCTTTCTTCCGTATCTTAGGCCTTGGACATAGACCACGCGTGTTTCTCCCTCTGTGCACCAGACTAGAATTATGTCACAGTATACGTGTAACCGTCACACACAAATATACATATATATTTCTCCTCATATCTTTGGCATTATAATTGTACAGCTGAAGAAAGACTTCCGACTGATCGACTATATCCATGAGTTTACAACAAGGCTCGCCTATTCTTCTAAGACGTTAAACATCGTGTGGATGACTCTCTGCGCGTGTCCGCAGTGATATAGTTAATCTTCTCCTACATTTAAGTACTTATCAACTTGTGTGCATCCGCAGCGACAGAGATCGAGCACCAATCTTTCTCTCCGCAGCAGAATCATTCTCGCAGCACCGCGATCCGCATCCGTTCCTCTCCCATTCGTTCGATATACGTAATAATATTGTAAATTTGTATATGTATATGTATGTGTATAAGTAGGTACGTATAATCGTAACGATTATTAAATTACAACAATAGTGGGTACAGTAATAAAGAGTAATAAAAAATGACAGGTAACGCGAATTCGGGTAGTTATTACAGCAGTTCGTCCATCCAGTCGCCTCACACATAAATAGTTAATTAATTCATGGAATTACAATGAAACGCGTGCGGTTATTACGGAAGGGTCGGCAACTAGTGGCCACTACATTACCGACTGCGGCGGTCGTCCTCTCGATCCGCGGCAGTCGGTAAGCTATACTGCCTATAATGGAAGTAGATAAATAGGTTTTTAAAGTCGTGATACTTTTTGCGGTTGTGCGTATTTAAGTTTCGTTTTTTATACTCGTTTTCTTCTCTATATCTCATATCTTCCTCGTTATTTTTATTCTTTTAATTTTATATGTATTCAATTTACTGATTGTTGCGCGTTTATTGAGTAATAATTTAATATATCATCAATATAGATCCTTGGATTTTGTCAGGCAGCCCGCTGTGTCCCCACGTCCTCATCCTCATCCTCATCCTCGACCATCTCGGCCTGCCCGTGGCTATTCGATCGAGGGGTGCGAGGGCGAGATAAACGTGGGGCCGGGTCATGCCGCGATTCATCCTGTAGGTATCTGCCTAGCCCACTCCGGGTAAGATCTCCGAGTCTCCGAGGTCTGCGGAGATGGAGTCGGGGATGGATTACGTGGGCATCGCCAAACCGCGATCCTTGTCCTTATCCTTGTCTTTGTCCTTGTCCTTGTCCTTCTCCTTGGTCGACCTCGACTTGCTACGCGGGAGCCCTTGCGGCTCCCCGCTCGACGGACTCGGCGGCCCGCTTCCCAGACGCGCCACCCTACGGTAGATATCGCTGTTCACGAAACGGGGATACGAGTCCCGGTGCATCAGCGTGTAGATCTGAAGCTGGGCCTCGTCGAATGTGTTTGGCGTTGGCGCCACCATGTTCCTGTTCACTATCTCGCGAACTCGCGAATCCAGGCTCACCTGGAATCGTTAGCTCGGTCATCAATCGACGCCAATTCTATCTCCAAAATTACGAACTATACAATTGAAGGATAAAAGAAAATAAAAAAAAACTACACAGAACTACGTGAGACGAAGAAGGTCATAGCTGTGCGCTCAAGGTCAACAGGTCGAAGACCTCTCGGTCGGCACGCGCAGGTACCAGGCCATAGGCATGCCGCATGTGTGTAGATATACTCACTTCCTTCGGCGAAAGAATGGATATGTAGTCCTCGTAGATGTATCGCGCCTTTTCCTCGATCCGTTCCGGGTTACGTTCGAGCTTGAGCTGTTCGCATGCGAGCCAGAAGGCTATGTTCTCCTCGCTGTACTCGCTGACGAGAAACTCGCGGAAGAGCTTGCGCCCCGCGGCGCTGTGCATTAGCCTGTCAAACGACGAGCCCCACTCCCTGATCTCATCGAGACTCGTGCAGGAGACATCGCCGCCTCCGTCGAGACCGTCGAGGCCGTCGCCGGCGAGGTCACCACCGGCACCACCTCCGGAACCCAGCTCTCCGCCGACCCCTCCTTTCTTCTTGCTCTGATCGCCGGAGCTGCCTCCGCCACCCCCTGGCCCGCCGCCGCCAACAGCCGCCAAACTAAAAACACCGAATTACATTTACACAAATCTATTCGACAATTATTTCATCGATGATTATTGTGTTATAATTGGATTTAGGATTTTTCCTTCAACTATTGCAATAACCGAATTCCCCGAGGTAGCGGAGTCGTCGTTGCGCCTGCTGAGCGGCAACCTAACGTACGCGGCGCGTGTATCGCCGGCCAATATTCGCGCGACCGTATCGACCCCGCGACCCGCGTATGTGCACAATACAAAGGTCGCCGCACAACGCGGAACGCGGACAACCCCATAGCGGCCGGAGGCTCGAAGATCGAATATTCACGGTGTACACATGCACGCGATGTACATACACCGACGCCACATCCACATGCATCGGGGGCTCACAAATTATTGTGAATGCCAATTAGGGGCTTCCCGCAAGTCTTTATCGGCATGCCGCGCTGGATTTAGTTTACTCCCTGCGGGCCCTCTCGATCGCGGTGCCTGGTGGGTCTTGCCCGTCTACTATATAAGAGGATTATACTCGGTTCGCCAGATTATGGATACAGGATGCGGTTATTTTTTCCCCCCCTTCTAAGCCGTATACCGACCCATGATAACAGACGCTAGAACGATTATTATTCATTAACGCCGCGGTCCTTCGACGAAACGGAATTATGATTCAGATTTTTGTTTATTCGCAAAAAAAAAGAAAAATGATCATGAATTTACTGTGATTACACAATAATCAATTTCGGCATAACGTAATTGCTTCGATACAATAGAGCCTTTTATATTATTGTCGTTGACACAGATTGCTCTCATTCTATACGTACGTTACATCAGGGTTCTACTGTCTTACCAATGAATTGATACTTTGATACAAAGATCTGTCATTTTCAGATTCTCTTCGAATTCCGTGCAAACGTACGACATTCGATAATTTGGTTCGAGCGCCACTGCGTCGTGAAGACATAATTTCTGATATTCTTCCTTTCCTTTTTCGATCAATGAACGGTCATTACTTGAAGCTCTTATTCCGATGAACAAATTCAGAAAAAACGGGAAGGCTAACGTAACTCTATACTCTACTTCATAGTTTGTGGTAAAAACTTGAAGTAAAAATTTGGTCGTGTGGCTAAATGCGATAGAATATTGACATTCCTTATCTCATGTCGAGGAAACGGATCTTGAGTAATTACATCGTACTTTCAGCTTACCATTTGTTCCTGAACGCAGCATGGAAAAAATAAATTCGACATTTAAGACTGTACGTATGACAAAAAGTAGTGTGTGCAAAACATGGACGAAAGCTTGCTTATTGCACAAGGTGTCAAGCTTGCGAGCTTAAGAAAGACTACCGTCGAAAATACCGGAAGTATATTTGATCATGCATCTCTAATTTAGGATAGTCTCACGAATTAATTAGAAAACAAGAAAAGAGAGACGAAAAGATGAATTAAAAGGTTTTTCGACGAGTACCGGTCTACTCGTGTAAGTATAAAGATTAAAGAACGCTTGAAACGATACGGGAACAACAACGAAAAGCATATAACGGTAGTGCAAAAAGCAGCGAATACTTGACGAACAATGAACATGTATAGTGGAATCAGGGCAAGAACGCCAATACCACGAGCAACTGCAACAGCAGCACCAGCAAAGACAGCAATTATCCTTCTTGGATCGTCCGACGAACGCGTCGCGCGTACCAGCGCGCTGCTGTTGCTGATGTTGTTGCTGTTGTTGCTGCTGTGATTGCTGTTGCTGTTGTTGTTGTTGTTGTTGCTGCTGTTGTTGTTGCTGTTGTTGCTGCTGCTGCTGCGACGATTGCTGTGGATTATTGTGCTGAGCCATTGTCACTGAACCCTGCGACTGACCCTGGGATTGGCTCTGTGCCCGTAGGCGACAGCCACCCCCTTCGGTGCCGTGACTAACGCCGATCCCCATCGCAGTAGCACCGATTCCGCTCGACATCTGAAATATATTCATTTGAGCCGCGTTTCAAGTCGTCAGATTGATCATTGTCATCGGCGAGGAGGACGAAGGAATCGATCATCCGCGAAAGTGGAACTCAATTTTACCGCGCGATTCTCCAAATTCCGTGAAATCCCCACTCCGCGACCGAAAGATTGGCACAGTCACACGCTGGGGTGAGTGGGCGGCCGAGTGACTGGCCCGTAGCTGTGGATTTGAATGAACAGCGCGCTGGTTATAAGCGAGGGCTTACCGCCGCCACGGTGTGCCAATTTTATACACAGGCACGGTTATTTCTTTCAACCCGAGTTGTCGTTCTAATGCCGAGTCCGTGGAAAAGGGAATGAGCGATAGACGAAAATCAATATGTATAGGTATGCTTCGCGTTCGCCCGCACGAATATAAGTGGGGGCGATAGAGAGAGAGAGGGGGGAGGTAGTTCCAAAACTCGTTAAACATTTATCAGACGTACGAATCGCTGTCGCGGGTAACGCGAATGACGAAGAACCCTTGGTTCCAGGTTTGCAGAGGGGAATTCGTAATCGTATCGTATGTACCGCATGGACCTGCGGATCAATCCTTTGACAATGCCTATCCCCGATCAGTATAAATATCCTACGATGATTGTGGCTTCGAAGCAACAGCGTGAAAACGACACCGCCGCCATCTGACCACGGTCTGATCAACTGTACCGAGGAAATAAATGAATCGACGATTATCTATGGTCATTCACTCAGCGGCAGCGTTCAAACCCTCGGTATTCGCGAGGGCATCGCATTTGGAGTCAGATGTGATACGCGGATTTTTTCTTCGGGACGCTCGAACTGGACCACGGCGAGGAGGGAGGTTTCGGCGGAGGACGTACCTCTATCATGTTCCATGCGATTGAAAGCGAGCCCAGCTCGCCTTCCGCGTAACCAGTTGCTCGTAGTCGAGCAACGCTCGTGGGCGAGGTGTTGGTGCAGGTCTAGGTGCGGGTGCGGGTGCGGGTGACTCGTCGCGATCCTTAGCCTGGTCCTCCGGGGCCACCTCGCCGGGCCTCGCCCGAACCCCGCATGCTCCCCGCACCCCGTCAGCGTTACACCCGACGGCCGCGACGGATTACACGTCACTACACTTGACCGCACTCGTACCACTGCACGGCACACCGCGAGACCACGAGACCGCCAACCCTTATCCTGCACTGTCGCAACGAGCTTCACCAACAACCGACGAAGAATGAAAATAAACGAGATCGAGTAACAGCAGCACTCGACCCCGCGCGTGCGGATTACCCGCTATCAATTCGCCGCGACTGTCACCCGAAGGATCAGGCACTCTCTGGGGCACTCCGAGGCGGCGGTTCCCGTTCTCCGGAGCAGCATTCCTCCCGCGGTACCCCGATCGCGAACTAAGGGCTGGGATGGAGGATGGGTGACGGCCCTAGCTCAGCTCCGGGATCGTCCGCGTGCTACCGAGGCCTCGCGTAATCTTCTCGCGATCCATTGATGACGTCCTCGGCACGGCGCACCTCGCCCGGGGTCCTCTAGCTTTGCCCTCGTCCGCCTCTTCCGCGGCCGGATAACTACTCCCCGTTGATACTCGGTAAACTCCGAGCTCCTTATCCTCCCGTTGACACACGCACAACGTCACCTCGCGTCGCCTGCACTCCCCCGCTCGTATGCCCGAGGTGTGTGGGTACGTAGGCGGGTACGGTGTACCCGATATATGCCGGATACGTGTTCCGGTGGTATCTGCTGGTATCTTGGTGCTACTAGGTTGATGGTATGCGAGGAGGTAAAAATAGTTTCGATTCGTTGGGGTGTGCACGGTGTGATGTGGCTGTGGCTTCGCGCTGGCGGTGGCGTTGGCGTTCGCGCTCGCGCTCCCGCTGGTGGCAGGCGCGGTGCCTCGCCGGCGAGGCGAGTCGGGTCGGGTCGAGTCGGGTTGCGAGAGTTCCCACCGTATTGATTGGCAAGTGGCTCGGGAGCGCCTTCGCACCGGTCCACCACCAACGACGCCGTCGACGCCGACGGAGGGACCTTCTCGCGATCCGCGATCCCTCGCGCTTTGCCCCAGTCCCGGTCCCGCTCCCGCTCTCGATGCACCCGATGCAAGGCCGAAGAAGGGAATAACTCCTCACGCGGGCGTGGGAAGACTCCCGTCAACCCCCATGATGCAATTGTCGTTTTTCAGATTCTGGTCGGATATCCGAGTTGGCATGCCACTTATCCCGAACGAACAGCTATGAACCGCGTGATCCCAATACCACCAACTTCCACAGAGATATTTTTACTCTCGTAATAACAACGAGAACTCTGTTTACTTCGCGCGGGCCACTATTTCTTCGGGTACCCTGGCAGCCGCGAGCCGCGGGCAATCTCGGGATTTAACACACCGGGCCGCCGCGATTATAAACGCGGCATGCGGCATGCGACCAGCGACCTCTATACCTCCCGTTCTTTCGCCACCCCAGCTCCTTTGTCGGCCCACACCACATCTCGCTTCCGTTGCCGGTACAATTCCCTCATGGAGGTTCCTAAACTTCGACAAAAGGTTCTGTGTCACGTTTCTCGAGCTCGAGCCGTAACATTTCAGGGTGGCGAGACCTCGCCACCGCAACACCTTGCGGCCTTACGTCGCAGGTTCTAATCTCTCAAACGGAGTAGATTGCGCCCCCTTCTCTCCTCCCACTTCCCGAATAAATGAATAAATAAATATACCTACCCGCAGCTACACGCGTAACCGTAGGAACGAAAAATACTACTCACTTATAAGTACACGACCCTTGTTGATAATCGCAAGAGAATTCGCCACTTTCTTTGATGATTTTGGTTTTGGTAAAAAAAAGGTAGATCTAGAGTTGAGAAAGGTTTTGCAGACTCGTATAATATTCCTAAAATTTATTTCGTATAATGCTGTACCGCAGCGTCGAGGAAATTAGTCACCCCATTGCCGCTGAAGCCTGAATGATCAGGCAAGCGCGTAATTACTACCAACCGAGACATCCGAATATCGTTTCAAGATCACCACGGATTGTGGCTGGAGTTGGCAATATTCGAATTATTCCTCTCACAGCCAGCCAGCGCCGATGTGCACCCGTAATCCGCTGACTCAGATCGGAGGTATTGAAAATTGACCCTCGTTTTATCCCCGATGAGCTTGAAAATTCTTGACGAATTATTTAACGGCGCGGATACCCGGTTGGGTGGTACCCTGGCTGTTGTCCCTAGCTCAGTGGGTCGCTCAAGTCGTATGTTTCTCAGTCCTCTGACAAATGCCTTTTCTATATCGATCGCTTCCTCCCACGGCATCGTGTGCTGTCGGAGCCACAAATAAACAAGACAGGTCTTATTTACTCGAAGTCGTTTTATTTCCTAATTCAATTTAACCATTACTCAAGGTACATATATATATATATATAGTATGTATAATCTGGCGCAGTCGACTCGCCAGATTTATTCATATTTTCTAGCTGAATTAAGCTCTGCAAAGCTATAAAGTTATTTCATCCCCTCGGCGCGGCGCCGAGGTACTAAATCTACGAGGTGCTTTGCTCGATTATGTTTCTTCATCGCCTCGTCTTACCTACAGCTTTTATAGCAACAATGGCAGTAATTCCAAGTCGGATGTTGAGCTAGATACATCCGAGGATTAAATAGTTTTTTCATCGATTGCGATAATTATCACAGCTCTTTGTATCCGGGCGCAAAATGACCGAGTATTGTACGAATAAATATTCTCCATCCGTCAGAGCGGCATCAGCAACAGCTGGATCTTTGTGTGATTCTCACGAACGCGAAGTGCGTAGAGCCCAGAGACCGCCCATGCGACAAATACCACGATACCCTTTACGTCGGGCGCCGATCCGAGGCACAGCCTAGCCTCAGACAACGAATGCGGGTGGGTGTGCGTGCCGGGTGACGTGCGTCCGTGTATAACCGCGGCGTGCGTCGTCGGGGAGGGGGGACACGCACGAACGCACGGACGCACGGACGACGGACCCACGGACGCTGCACGCACAGGCGTAGAGAGGAGGCATGGGCATGTGTACTGTACAGGATTGAATGGGCGAGGGGTGGTAGATACTGCCCCCCTCCCAACCTCCCACCGACCCCCTCCTAACGCCACCCAACCCCACTCGGCCACCCCGCCTGCCACCCACTCGCCACCCGACTGCCGCCGAGGAAACAACCTGCAACTCAACACCAGGAACACGAGGTTCCTCTTGCACGAGATTCTCAGCGTCGACTGGATTTCGGTGAGTACCTAACGAGCTACCTGACCACCGTCTACGCATCCCTTTCCGTCCCGTCGCCCCGAAGGTTGTGCATTCGTTTGTTGTTCTTTGCGGCTTCCCTCTCCCGTCGTCGCGGATGTAACCCTTTGTTTCACTCGGAGATGCGTTGCGTTCTTCATCCCCGAGGTCCTGCGTCGAGTCGCCGATAGTATGTAACAACTTATCGTATCGTATCGTATCGTAACGTTACTCCTAACGCCTTGTGTACAGGTGTCGAGTGCAGGTTACATAGGTACACAGGCGCAATAGGGTAGTTCCGAATGGCAAGTGACTGGAACTAGCGGGTTGCTCTAGTTGCGCGTGTGCTGTCTGCATGCCCCGGTCCATCCCTTAACGCCGGTGCGTTTGTTTGCGCGCGCTTGTGTGCGTCGCGTTTAAATTCGAAAGAGGGTTGAAGGTGAAGGTGGTACGCGGACCGTGGGCGTTGGTCGAACAACAATTTTTATGCCAGTTTCCATCCATCTCCCAGGCTCTCCACTCTCCGTTCTCCGCAGATACGACCCAAGCATCGAGGCGCCGAGTGCAGCAGGCGCGGGGCGTCCTTGACTCCCTAGAATTTATATTTCCTCAAGAAGTTCCAGCTAGCTTGTCTCTCTCGCAGTGGCTCGCAACCGGTCGGCAATCTGTCGTTGCGTCCGTCCGTCCGAATAGCTCGGTTGTACTCGTTTCCCTGCCACTCGAGAACCGAGCCGAGCCGAGGAACACCGAACCCCGACGAGAGGGCCCGAACTCGATATCTGCTCGACGGATGCTCCCGCACCCCCCGGCCAGCCTCGTGTTTGCGTTTACGCGTTTACGTTCGCGCGTCGGTGTTGTCGATCGTTTTTCGTGTGCGTGCGCGCGTTCACGACCTCCTCCGAAGGTGTATTGATTTTCTCCACTACCTCCTCGCCTTCCTCCCACCCTTCCGTCGTTTCAACCTCCCCTCCGTATCCCTCTCGCCCACACACGGACGACGCAGGAGGCTAACGACGAGGAACTTGGTCTCGAAACTCCCTGACCCGCGATCAATACGCGTATACAAACTCTCTCGAGTTCGTTGTTTCTGGATCACCCCGGGTACTCGACGCTCTGTCACCCCTGTCCACTTGAACAAACGGCAGAAACACCTCGGCTAACGACATTATCTTCTATTTTTTCTCTCGGCCTGCGGCACAAAAATAATTTCCTTTACCACATCGATAATTCTATAGGACGCAATCATGCAACAACCTTTGTCCCCTCAACACTTTTTCTTTCAAGCTGACAAATTTAACACTGCAGGGGAAGCCCGCTTCGAGTTATGACCGTGGTAGAAACCTTCCGACACCGAATTTCAGGTATAAGGGGCGACTCCGTTGGAGGAGGGGGAGGAGGACGAGGGTGAAGCAGGCCTGTCAGCCGAGCCCCGACCTCGGAGCTTACCGCGAGCCGGGCCGAGCGCCGGGTGTGCTGGGAGGGTCGCTGCACCATCATTGGGGGTGGGCATGGAGGGTAGCGGCGTCGGAATCGGCAGGATCGACTGCTACGAAGATATGTTCAAGGAGATCACCAGGAAACTCTACGGAGAGGATCCCGATCACCGAAGTAAGAACGACCTACTAAAAGCCAAAAAGGAAAATAGGAAAACACGACGCATACGTGTCGTGCCTGTGTTGCTCCGGCGGCGAAGGACATGCGGGAGCCCGCGTCGCCGAATAAGGGCAAACTGCTCATTTGCATTTCTCAGATGGAACAACGTTGTATAGACTCACACATGCGTATGGATTTAGCGGGGCTCGAAAAAACTACGAATTTTTGTTTTGTCATGCTTGAAGTGTACCCTTGACTTTGAAGCAATCGGTGATTCGTCACAGTTAGAGTCTCACAGCATAATTGGTTTTGAGTAAGATATGCGTGGAATTAACTTGTTAACGTGCGATTTGAAGGTTCAGATTTAGCAGTTTAAGAGATTCGAGAGACACGTTGACATCACAAATTAAACTTGGAGCAACTGTAGAAAAAAATTGATCTTAGCGGCAAGAGAGACGACGAGAATAATTTCCATGCCGTTCGAAACTCCTGCTTTTTTACATGTACTTACTTATACAGTTTTCAACTATGATTCTCCTCGATCTTTCCCTATTTCGTTCATTCATTCATTATTTCTCTCGGATGGAAACAGCGTCGAGCATACAAAACGAGTTCGAAACTTCCGCATCTTACAAAAACAACGTAGAAGATGAAACCGGCAACGGAAATGAGGGTACCGACGAGGCGGGCTGGACCTGCGCCGAAGATCCCCTAGAATGTACCGAGGGCAGTCGCGTGGCGGCCTATCACGCTACCAAAGCGACCTGGAGATGCTGCGAATGTGGCAAGTATCATCAATCTTCCCCCCCGACCTCGATTCACGCTTTCCTCGATTTATTATCATTTTTCATTCTCAAATTCGCAGGCGAGTGTCTCGGCGGTGGTCCGCGAGAAGTTGCCGAACATTTTCTTGGTCTCCACCCCTCGAGGCTAGCCGGCGAAGACGGAAACGTCGGTCATCACGCGGGCCGTTTGGCCGAGTGCCGCAAGGACTCGTTGGCGGACGACATCACCCTCTACCTAGAACGGGTCAGGGAACGGGCGGAAAGGCCGTCGCCACCTTCCAGAAGGTCCCAAGAGACGCAGACCATTCCCGCCGCGCTCCTCCCTCCCGCCACGAGCTTTCTTCTCCACGATGTTCACGCAGCCTCCTCCACCCAGCATTCGCAGTTGCATCAGGTATGTACTCGGCGGCATACTCAACGATGATTGGTATAATTGATCGTGATTCGCTATCCGCAGAGTTCCGGAACGACGGGGGCCGCCGCGACGACGGCGAGCGGTAAGAGGTACGCGTGTCCGTACTGCCCTTACGGCACAGACCGCCGCGATCTCTACACCCGACACGAGAATATTCACAGAGAGGAGAAACCGTTCCACTGTTACGTCTGCTACAAGCCCTTCAACAGGGCGGATCACGTGAAGAAACATTTCCTGAGAATGCACAGGGAGCACCGATACGAACTCGCCAGGATACGCAGGCCCACCGGCACCTCGTCAAAGTCTCTTCAGGACCAGAACACCGCGGCTGCGAGTGGCGGACAGGCATCGACGACCTCGCATCACACCGGCAGCTACCCGACGACCTACAACAACAACAAGGGCTACCAGCTCCACTCTACGTCGACAACGGGGCTTTACCCGGCCCCGGGAATGCCGGCGACGACCATGCAGACCCCGGGACGCAGGGCGCAGAACGGGGGATGCAACAGCAAAAGTCACCTGAAGGGAGCTTCGAAAGGAGCTCAGGAGCGGAGGTGAGACTAACTGAGTTTTATCGACTTTGGGATTTTACGGAACTAACTTCTTCGTCGTCTCGATCAAGGTACACGTGTTGCTACTGCTCCTGGAGCGGCGTCGACAACTGGTGCTTGAAACGGCACTTGAATACCCACCTGAAACCGTTCGCCTGCGCTTTGTGCGAGTACAAGGCTGCCCGTGCCGAGCGTCTCTCGACCCACGTGCTCAAGGTGCACAACAGGAGGCAGTGTTCGAGGTGCTCGTACCTCGCCGAAGACGCGGCTCAACTGCAGCTGCACCAGCTACACGTGCATCGCGTCACGACGGCCAATGCACCGACCGTTCCGCCGACGCCTCGACATCATCAACACTTACAGTGAGCTTTTTTCGGTCCCGGTTAATTGTTTCCGATTCGAAGTGGATAATTATCGGATTAATTAATCCACGGACGGTTTGCTAACGCTTCCATTAATTATGCAGGCCTTCCGGGGGTGGCGGACGCCCACCTCCGGGTCCCCCCGTGTTTCCGGCGCCGGCTCCGCCGACCGTCACGAGCAGCGTTATACCCCCAACCACCATTCTTGGGTGAGTATTTTCTTTTATTCTTTACACGCAGTTTCTGACTTCATCTTCATTTTCTGTACTAACAACGAATGTTCAAAATCTTCTACTTCCAATCTTTAAATTTGATCATAAAATCGTAATGCATTTGAAACTAGAGGAGCGCAGCTGAAATAACGAAAATTAATGAAACTCTATTTTAACGTTGTGTCGTGTGTACGCATGCTGTGTGTGCTATTTTATTCTCTGATATCTTCAACTAACACCCAATGTTCCTGAAATGATGCGAACGTAACTTATGGAGCAGTGCCGCGGTGGTTGCAGCAACGAGATGGTAGACGGCTCGGCAGCCGCAGCCGCAGCCGCGGCAAACTTAAAGTCGCAGGATGTGTCAAACGTCTGCGAGAACTGCACCGGATCTTCTGAATTTGGGAAGAGGAGGGAGCAGCTGGGACCGGTATCTCGAGAGCCGAGTGAGAACTGTCTTAAATGCGGTGTATACCAATTGGACGTTGGTACTTCTTGTTCCGAGATGATAGAACGTATAACGAGGAATTACCTAGCTTCGTACGACAACAACAATGTCAACGGAGATAACACAGCTACGATTGAAAAACGTGCCCGGAAGCAACAGAGACCGCAAAAATGGCTCACAAACGATATTCAAACGACAACGAAATCCTCGGACCAATCGAAACCCGACAAGATAGTCGAGATACGAGAGAGATACATGGCTCAGTTGGTATCGAGAAAAGGGCTCCTCAAGTGCTACCGGTGCTCGAAATACGCGTCCGCCAGAGCCTTGATTTGGGTTCCCTACCACACCAGGGCGTCCCTAGCCCTGCACAACCTGTGGCGTCACTTTGGGACGCGAATTCGCCGGGTTAAACGTGAATCTCGCGTTTCAGGGCAATCGAGATCGGTCACGCTGAGGGCTACCGTGTACACACGGCGTGCTGACACCTTCGGAGGAGTCAGATAACGAAGGCGTCTCATTGTTTTTGTCAGGATTCAATCTAGTTGTATGTAAGAGGCCATTTTTGAGATTTGGTATCCAATGATGATTAATTGACCAAGTTAGTAATGTATGATTAATCGGGGAGCCTGAGATATTAGTATGGCGATTATTTTTATCTTCTATACGCGCTAATATTTCAATACCTGAAAATTTGACTACGATGAAGCTAACATCTATTAAATGCATAATTGATAGAACAGAGATCATTATTATATCGATTAAATACCAATCAGTCTTTTCGTCCTATTCTATTCGAACATTAGTAGCTTAGAGTTTACTTGATAGACTTCGGTAGATATACACACAAATATATACCATAACCGTGGCCATATTTCTCCGTTATACAACCGCTGATAATTTGTCTCGTTCTTTTTTCCGTCTAATGACTCGATAACGTAGTGCTGTACATAATGTGATTACGTTGTTGTTACGTGTTTAGGTTTACTATAATGGTCGCCGTATCGAGTGACGACAACGATCAAAAATTATTTTTAGTATACGAAAATGCGATGAAAATGTTAATTAAATTTGAATAATTGTTTATCTTCGAGGATATTGAGTTGATATTTGAAAATGTTTGGTTATCCACGAGTTTTGTAAACCTTTTGTATGTGTATAACGTTTAGTATTCGCGCAACAAGTATTGTAAGTTATAGGGACGGAATATTCACACCTTCCTATACCCCATATGAGCATCCTTTTTATATCATGCTATTTGTACAAACAATCACCTTGTTTACGTTATTATTATATAAAATATATCTATTGAAAAACATTCAAACCATATTCATGCAGACGATTCATTTTTATTCCAATCCACATCCACATATCGCATCACTACCTCGTCAGTCACTTATTTTTATGGCAGGAGTCACTGTAAGTTTTCTATTTGAAGATATTCAGGACTAAATAACAGCGCTGCAAAATATCGTGCGCCTCATTGTATGCAATGCGCATTACGCTTAAGCGTTCACAGTCATGCGTCGAACGGTGTTATGCTGTAGATCTTCGCTTCTTCTACTGATAGTTGGTTGTAACATTTCAAATGTGACCACGACAAAGTCACTTTTTCATTTTGCAAATAATGCTCGCCAAATTAACGCAAATATTCTCTTTTCAAATCCAGTTCTTCACTCTTTCAGTACAGAATAATTCTATTCATGTATTGTAAAATTACTGGACCCTCGTTCGATTGTCTTTTCGCCGCTAAGTACGCTGCAGACGGAAACAGTCTTCTATCGCGTGTGACATGAAATCGAGATGAGAATAAAGAAATTGAAACAATCGCGCCACGTGGGTAGAAGTATTCTTTAGTGGCGTAGTTCAGGCACTGGAATTCCACCAATCGCAGGTGTCCCCTTCTTGTGATTGAGACCGTATCGATACCGCGATTGGTAGAAATTATCGCCACGAATATTGTCGTACGCGTTGACCATACATACCATACACTGTGTAGATAACCCCGGTCCTAAACTATAGTTCATAGATTGGTAGTCAAGGCGCGGGGAGTGTGCACGTTCCGCGGGGGGTGAACCGAAAGCAGTAAATTTCCCGTCATCTTGTATCTCGCATACGCATGCATGCGCGCGTGTAAATAACGTAAACATATTCCAAATCGGACCGAGTAAAATCGTGATAAAAATTTTCTTCGGTTCATCCAGGAGAAATAAAAACAAATAAACAGTAAACACAGCAATGGCCGAGGAATCCAACGGAGAATCGACGTTTGAGTTTGTCGAGAAAAAGACTGACGAGATGTCGATATCTGGGGATACTCTCAAAACTGGTCAGTAGGAGTACATGCATAGCTACTACAAAGACACACACATCATACTGCCAAAAGAGACATTAAATTGCGATAGTTGTTATTTCGGCACTCTCAACGTATACAGAGAGTACGATAGAGTCGACGGTATTTAGGTCATCGTTCGCTTCACTCGTTCATTCGACAATTCGCAATTGAGCTGATAACCGTGCCGCTGTTATTTCGACATTGTTGTTACAACGACAACAGCTGGATCAGCGACGCAATTCGTAGCCGCGATGTTCTCGCAGTCCTCAAACGACCGATTCTGTTTCCGTTTCAGATTCTCTGAGTAGCACATCGTCCGCCGCCTCCCTCTTGCCTCCTCTGGGTGTTTCGGCGTCGACTGGAAACTTGTTATCGAACATATCTCCTCCGAGTGCTCTGCCCAGTTTTATATCCAGTCCTGTGAAATTGTTAGGAGACGCTCTCAACGTTTCTGGCAATAAGCGACAGACCGTATCTCCGAGCAGCGACGGGGGTAATGATTCCATAAAAAACCAGCCCCAATCGCAGTCCGGAGTCACCGTGAAACAACCGCATCAAGAAACTTACTACTCTGCAAGTTTTTCACCGGCTATACCGTCGAATGAAAACGAAGATGTACCCACAGCCGCTCCGAGCCAAGATTTCAACCTTTTTTCTTGGGTGAAGGAAAGCGTCGCCGGCAGCAACGTCGTTAAGAAAGTTACAGAGACTGCTAAGAGCAGCGTAAACTACATGCTGACCACCCTGGACCCACAGATGGAACACTTTATGTGTAAGGAAAATTCTTGTAAAAAGATTCTTGATTTTCAGCTCCGTACGGTAATTATTTTCATACGCAGCAGCACACGTGCTTGACGTTGCATCACACGGCTCGGTTCAAGCTGTTAGTCTATTTTTGGCAGACCGGTAGCCCAGTTCCAGCTTAATGAACGGAGAATCGACTCGCGATCCGGTGTATTCGTCGATCGCGATAACAATTCGATGATTTTCAATCATTGACCAATTGGCGTAAGATCAATTTCAAAGAGAATACAAACAAACGGAGTGAATTGTAGTTTTGCGACTGTCAATAGATAGATGGCACTGGATAAAGATGTTAGTTAATCACCTGAAGACTTACGTCCGAGCTTTACTTCAGATTTATATTATAGATCCTTACGAAGATGTGGAAATCGTAGTCGCCTCTGATAAAGACATGAAAATTGTCCCCATCAGAGAAGCTTTCGAGGGAATTTTCGGACAGGTGAAAGTATCGTGAGTATAATTTGGTTCTAATCGAATAAAACTGTACCATCAAATTTTCAATTATTCATCCGTTTCTCGCAGAGGCATAGCGGTGGAGACAACGAACGTAGCGTCCCAGCCGGTAGGATTTGCCGCAGGTATACAGGGAGCTGAGGCGAGGATAAGTTCGGCGCGTAGCAATCCCTCCGTCAAAAACGACGCGACGGTTGTAGCGATTGAAAACTTTTTGCTGGAGGTTACCGAAGGACAATGGTACGACTTGGGAGTTATTGTTCTGAGTGATCCGAAGAACGATATAAATCTACAGACATTCACGCAAATGACACCGGTGCCGAGTCACATCGTCGCTTTGGCTAAAGAGGCTACGCCGCAAGATTATCCACTGAGATCTTCAGGATTAGCCGTTACCATAGGCAGCTTGATAGCAGAAAACTTGCAGGTAATGACGAGGATACGAATATCGAAGTTGATTTTGTTATTTAATCGTTGCTCTTTCTTTTCTCCAGGTATCTCACAACGAATGGCATCATTCTCTGACTGGAATATCGAGACGAGATATTCTTCTCCTTGCGGCACAGTCTCTGGTCGGTATATACATAAAGGCTGTACCAAGAACTCAAAAATCGTCGTCGAGTTCGCTGCAATCATTGTAAATACGACAATATCACGTCTCTTTAAGTTAATTTTATACATTACCGATGATTCGTCGGAGTTTAAGTTTTTTTTTTTTTCAGATGATTTTATGTACGGAATATATTATAATTTATATATATGCAAATTTAGCAATCGGTCACTCCTATAATCAATAATTATTCGTTTTTGTACTATTTCTCGATAACATTGTGTAAATACCGTAGATTTTGGTCCGTATTGAAAATATGGGTCTCTGGTTTGATAACAAAGTACCTTCCTACCGTCTTCAGCAGGTGATTATCCATATCGATTGTTGACTATACGACTGACCGAATTGCATACGTAGAGTTAAATTTTTATTTTCGGAATATATGAAATTAACGTTGCTTTAATGCTTGACGATTGATACATTCGAAATACCATTTGCTGGAGAACTTTTAAAACAAAAATTTATTGTAATTACTGTAATAGACTGATTTTTACGGCTCGTCGAAATAGATATGAGAAATTCTATAAAAATCACCCAGTGAGTATACTGCGCGTGATCGTCCCAAAATATAGGTAGCGTGTAGAAAATGTTTAATCTTGTAAAGAATTATTGTATCTGCCACCCGCTACACGAATATATATTTTACCTTATCAAATAAAATATCTGAATCTTGAATCATTCATCTCCACCTTTTGTAATAATAAATTTTATAATAGAACTTGAATACTCAGAAGGGACTAACCGAATCAATTACGTTTTACGTACAGCAATTGATTCTTTAATAGGTATATCTTTGTTCAGAAATCTGAAGTTGGTTGTTACAATTCAATTAAATTAAACGATGTAATGTCTAAATCATTGAAATCTTTTTATTACATCATGCTTCATCCATTTTTTTTTTTTTTTTTTTTTTATTAATTTGAGTCAACTCAAAAACTTAACAGAAGTAACAAAGAAGCTGAATTAAAGTTATGTAAAAAAAAAGTTACGTATGTAGAAAGAAAAACCCAAATAAAATCTAAGACAAGTTTTTCATTTATGTATATCAGGTATAAACCATGTATTTCAAAAGAGAATAATATTATTAATATTAATAATCATGTTTAAAAAAAGATCATGTAATATCATAAAAAAAAAAGAAAGAGAAATGGTTCTCTATTTCACAATAAGTAGGTATGTTGTATTCGAGTAATAGGGTGCCGACTGGGATTTGACATTAGTGTGTGTAATTAAATAAATGTATAAAATGACCGTCCATCATCCCATATCAACATGGTATTTCGACATAATTACAATTTCTTTATTTCTTTCATTTTGTATTGTTTTTTTTTTTCATTATTTGTATAATATTTCGTTTTTTATCACGTTTTTCATATGTATCCGTGCTCGCTGTTGTTTTTTGCTTTTTTTCCCCCCCTCTCTCAATATTTTCATTCTATCGTGCGTAGTTAGATAGGATTCTTTATTTCATTTGTTCTATTTTTGTTTTAATCTCTCTCTCTCCCTCTCTCTTTATTTTTCAGCAAAAACAATATTTTTAAGACACCGATGTTGGGTATTCGTGTCGCAGCTGTAGCTTTCGAAATGATATTTAATTGAATTACAATATTTAAATAGATGTTTAAATACATTGCGCATCCTTGTAACTGGTTACAGTTTGTCTAGATACGAAGCCAAGTCCGGAAGGCCTTCCTTCAATCCCTTCCTCTTACGGGTGTCCTGAAAACAAGGAAATATTTCCCGTCAAGTAAAACCGCCTTTGCACAATGAAAAAATATGATCAAAGACGAATTTGTAAGTCTTCCAATTCTGGTCGACCAAATCGAACTGGTGAACCCAAATCAAAGGACAATTACTGTATCACGAATTTAAAAATGTCAAAGTTTCGAAATAACAATGTCATTAGTTATGATCGTGAAAGTAAGTTTCGTCCATAATTGAACAAGTTCGCCTAATTTGAGAGGACAACGAATAGAGAAAACTGATCAAACTTACCGCAACAACCTGGAATGGGCGAGTGCCGGGGTCGGTTGGGTCACCGGGAAGAACTTGCCAATGGTCGAACACGCACTGTGGGAAGGCCTGTCCTCCGGTGTTGGATCGGAGATCGGCGGTGAAACCGAATGATTCGTTTACGGGCAAGTAAGCCTTGACCACGAACATGGGGGTACCGGCGACTTGCAATTCTTCGAAAACGTGACCACGTCTGCGATTGAGGACTCCGTAGATTCCACCAACGGCTACTTCGGGGCACTAGAATTCAAATATATCGATCAAAATTTGTCCCAGCATCGAGCAAACTGGCGTAAGATGAAATCGCAAAATTTCAGTTGGCCGTTCTTAAAAATCGCTCATTATTTTGTTCAGAACAGGTCTGTGATAAGAACAATCATCATGTAAAATCAATGTTATTTTTTTCTGTGTAAACTCGTGTGGTAAAATTGTCAATTACCTGGATCTCGCAGAGATAGACAGGCTCCATGAGACGCGGTGCGGCGGTGAGGAGACAGGCGTACAGACACCGTCTGGTAGTAGGAATGATCTGTCCACCACCTCTGTGGATAGCATCGGCGTGTAGTGTTACGTCGTAAATGTTGAAACGAACGGCTCTCAAGTTCTCTTCGGACAAAACACCCTGAAAATAGTAGAAAACAAAAGTTGAATAATTCAGTTCGTCAACGATCGTGAAAACGATTTATCAGATGTAATACTTCAGTGGTTTTGTCAACGTAAGTAATCATGGTTCTTCATAACCCAGTGCTCTAAAAGAGGTTTTTCATCATGTAAAATAGAGCAGTAACGGTGAAATAAAACACGACAAGATTTCTCACCTCTTTAGCGGCCCACTGGAATCCAGCGACGACGGAATCCTTGATTTCGTTGAGGTATTGCACTCCCTTTGTACAATCGAGGAGAATGTTGGGTCCGGTTCCGTCTGGGCCGAAGCACCAGATTTTACGTGCTTCGGTGATGTCGTAGTCGTACTTGTCGCACAAGTAACGGGCACGGACTTTGAAGTCGTCCCTCGGGTTGACGTTTCCCTGTAAAAAGAAATAAAATTCAACGATATTGGTAAAGGGACAAAAAGATTGCAGATCTTTAGCTTTAGCTATCGAACGCTACTCACGTCATCGATGTCTTCGGCAAGACCATCGGGCATGGGCTGTGCCTTCATGAAGAGACGGTTGTGCTTGTTGGGCGACTTGGACAGACACATCTGGTCGGACTCCTCGGATACGGTTTCACGGTAAGATACGACAGGGTCGGACTTCTTGATCGGGATACACGCGTGATCGTCCTCAAGATCCTTCAGGCAAATTTCAAGATGAAGTTCACCAGCTCCGGCGATGATGTGCTCTCCGGATTCTTCAATGATACACTGCACCATAGGATCGGATTTGGCCAGACGTTTCAGTCCTGTAATACAGTGGAAATTTTGTCTCAGTACTCGCAATATCATTCTGAAATTATCTGCGAAACGAACCTTCGACCAGCTTGGGCAAGTCAGCGGGATTCTTGGGCTCAACGGCGACACGCACGACGGGTGACACGGAGAACTTCATGACTTTCATGTTGTGCGCGTCTTTGAAAGTTGTGATGGTTCCAGTCTTGACCAAGAATTGGTCGACACCGACAAGACCGCAAATGTTACCTGAAAAATTCGGAAGAAACATTGATTGAATTTCTGCTTCAGAATAGCACGAGGAATGATTGATGATAATTTGGTGGTCAGTTGGCCGTTCTTAAACATCGCTCATTATTCTAGTCAGAACAGGTCTGTGATAGAACAATCATCATTTGATTTGTATCAGTCACAAGTGCGAACACGGGAGAAGAAAGCAACTAACCGGAAGGAACATCTTCGATGGCCTCGACGTAACGTCCCATCATGAGAATGGTACGTTGGATCGCCTTTTCGTACAAGTCCTCCTTCTTTCCGGGGGTGTAGTTGGGTCCCATGATACGGGCCTTCTGTCCGGTGGATACTTTTCCGGAGAAGACACGTCCAAAGGCGTAGAAACGTCCTTTGTCCGAGGTCGGTACCATTTTCGAGACGTACATCATGAGGGGTGCGTTGGGGTCGCAGTTCTGTATAAATTCAACAAACATCCTCGTTGTATCGTGTTCCGATAAAAAACCACAGACCGATGTCGTAGAATATAGAATATCAGTTGGCCGTTCTTAAATGTCTCTCATTATTTTCAGAACAGGTCTGTGAGAACAATCATCATGTCGAATGTTGAAGAAAAATAGTCACAATAAAATAGCGAAATAGGTTTTACCTTGATACCCATGGCAGCCTCGTCATCGTGAGGTCCTTCGTACAGCATCTCCATACGGTATTTCTGGGCTACCACCGGTGATGGCAAGTGGATCGCTATCATCTGAAGTAGAGCTTCTCCGGCAGGCAGCCAAGTTCTCATAACGACCTATGGAATAAAAATGACGTTTAGAAAAAGAAGAACAACGTGGAAGAGAACTTTGAGGGACACTCGAAATAACATCAGATTTTTAGTTCATAGAGTCTCCCTCACAACGAATCAGAAGAGGTGTCAGAAATAATTACGAACATTCATCATATAAAATTAGAGCGATTGAATCAATATCAAGATAGCATGGTTCATTGAAACGAGGGAAAATTATATTCTCACCTTGAGGAGGGCTTTGCCATCCTTGTCCTTGTCCTCGGGCTTGAGGGTGATTCCCAACTTGTTCAGTAGACTCTCAGCCTCGTCTTTCTTGTAGTTCATGATGCAGTCGAAGACCTGTGATAAACAATTTTTTTTAGAAAGTATTCAGATGCGATATCCGAAAAATGTTGAACATTTGTCCAAATATAGAACTATAGAGAACTTGAGAAAGACTGTTGCGTGAAGTTTTGAAGTACCTTGTAGATGGGGTCAAGGACGTACATGCAGAAAGAACGCTTGTTGTCGTCGTCCTTTTGCTTGCTCCACTTCTTTGTCTTGGGGTTGAAGAAAGATTCTCCCCAAAGTCTGTTCATTAGCTTGACTACGTCGATCTTGAATTTCTCGGCGTACATCTCTGAGAACTGTTTCAGAGTGAAAGCCCATCCGTGAAGTCCGGATCCGAAACCGACGGATCCCTTGCTGGGGTCGACGCGAACTTCTCCCATGGGACCGTCGTCATCCGAGTAAGTGGCGATGATGACGTTGACGTTTTCAACGATACGCTGGAAAGTCTGGTACAGATCCTCGCTTTCCAACTGCAGCTCGAGAAGAGCGCGGTCCATCTTGTTCATGAAAAGTACGGGCTTGATACGCTCGGCAATAGCTTGACGGAGTACAGTTTCGGTCTGGACGCACACACCTGTGGGAAAACGGTGGATAAATCAATATTCAAGTCCTCGTTTCGGTCTTAAACTTGGAAAATATTGTTTTTCTTGTTTTGTGGCAACTATGTCGTAGCGTATCAGTACCGAACATAAAGATAGAGGTTCACTGGCAGCGTTTGAACAAAGCTACTAAATAAATCTTAATCTTCTTCCATTAACGCACTGCCAACACTGTCAAAGTGCATTGAAAAACTTTTGAAAAAAGTTATTCAGCGCACTACAGAGTAGCCCTGGTGTGCTGGAAGGTTTGCACATTATTTCTGAAAACTAGATAAATTTCAATGGACGAGCTCGTACCTGAAACGCAGTCGACGACGACCAGAGCTCCGTCAGTTACACGGAGAGCGGCTGTTACTTCACTGGAGAAGTCAACGTGTCCGGGAGAGTCGATCAAGTTGATCAAGAAACCCTTCTCGTCTGGGGCACGCTGGTCGGGGTTCGTGATGAAGACGCAGTCCTTGGCGTCAAGTTCAAAGTACATGGAGATGGCACTGCGGAAGAAGGAGATGTAGGAGATATGTGTAATTGAAATATTGAACAGGGGTGAGAGTAGACTTGACTCACGTGGACTTGATGGTAATGCAACGTTCCTGTTCATCTTTGCGGGTGTCGGTGAAACGGGTCTCACCAGCCTTGGCTCCGGCAATAATACCGGCCTTGGAAACAAGGGAGTCGGTCAATGTTGACTTTCCGTGATCGACGTGAGCGATGACGGACATGTTTCGGATGTTCTTCTTCTTGTCCATCATCCCACGGATCTCGTCTACTGTGAAGTTCACCTGCGATTGGAAAATAATAAATTCAGCAAAATTATTTCACGCCGTTGACCCTATGATTGTATGAAAAATCCGCAGGAGAAATAAATTTTTGTCATTTTATCGTTTATAATGAAAATCGATGTGGTAAACGTCATCAAAGGCGAAAAAAAAAATCGTATTCGTTGCAGTCGGTCAACAGGCACAACGAACGCAGTTACGCATATGATCGTGATTATTCGAGAGTAATTTACCTCCTAATTTTTGCGACATATTGCCAGACAGAGACGTAGGCAAATTGCAAGATTGTTATCCGCTGCGATATGATTGCTAACTGAGAGATTTCGTCCTCCATTGAATAAATGTAGCTATAGTGTGAGAGACTTTTTTTTTCTTGTTGGTTAAATATTGATGTTGTCCCTCCCATATTGCGAGCGTCTGGTAGCATCGCAGGTTGTACTTGAATGATGCTCGAAATTGTTCTTATGATCGCTGATAACGCGGCTGAGTGGTAGCGCAAGGATCCCGTTATAATGACGAAAAATCGTGAAAACGGCTGAACAAAGTGGGGATCGTCGTTCATGTTGGCTTGCTGCGTGACACGTTGTCGCGGACCGTCGCGGTCGGAACATATTTCGACGAATTTCAGTGAACAGTACCGAACCGATCGGTGAAATTTTCGAGTGGATGATTCGCAAGAGTGTCGAGGATAGTTAGGCGTGATCCTCGTTAGGACAGGTGCTTGACGAGGTCGGTAATTAATCATCAAACACTGACGTCCGCAAGGTTGCGCAATCCCGAGCAATCCAACAGTTTTTCAATTATTTAACCACCATCCGATACTCGTATCCGAAAAATACACGTACGACTCCACTCGTCGATTAACACGGAATCCGATAATCGCATAATCTTGGTGAATAGTTACTCACCATCTTGGATGTTGTCCGATTTTCGTTAGCCTGGTCAGAAATATACGTGCGCCAACAATGGCGGACTCCCTGGGAAAGAACAGGCGATCGGACAGGAGTGCGGGTATAAGAGTCAAACCTATTTCTCTCTCTCTCTGTGAACGTCGATCACGCGAACCAGAGGGCGCTGCGAATCGCGCGTCGTCTCTTCCACGAGCCACGGCCAATCACGGGTCTGGATTTCCAGGCACGCACGTGCGTGCGTGTTCTTTAAACCCCCTCCACCGCGACTAGATCGCATTTCCACCGAAATGACGTGGCTTGATGCTGCCACCTAACGGATGCAAGCGGTTATCTCGTTGGCAGACGCGAAATAAACAATCCAAATTCGACAAACGGGTTAATTTATTGTTGCCTAGTGTTACTCTCATCTTTTTTTTTCTAATTAAACGAGGTCCTCGCCATTCGAGGACGTAGATATTATTTGTTTCACCAATTTGAGTACCAAGCATCTATTGTGCGGTGTAACAGGAACATCGCGATCCCATTGGTCGATGGGTTTACTGGACCAAAAGTCAAATGTGTTTTCTCTTCAAGCAGGGCGTCTGACTTGCTGGATCGGAATTACTTTTTTTCTACCATACGACTAACTGCGAGTGAAAAAAATTCACTACGTTGCAGACGGAGGGCCTACTCTCCTCTTTGTTTCGATTATTGGTTGTTGTTTACGTTGCGCAACGAAATGCAACCCTGCGCGATACGAATCCGCGCGGTAATGTAGTGCAATAAAATGCCCCCCGCGCGACATGACTTACTAGGCTTAAGAGCATGCTGGAGTCAGGCTTTACCCACCGTACCCGGTTTTCACTTGTTTTTACCGATATCAAAGCCTACGCGTCACGAACGCGAAAAAGAATTGGTGAGCGAAATTCTATATTGAATTCCGAAGATTTATATTGCGAAACTTCTTTATTTCATGCACTAATAGAGACAGGATATGGTATTCTGCATAAAATGATAATTGTCGATGTCCACCAGGGCCATGGAGTAGAAGGAGACATATCTTGAAAGAAAAATTTGTCTCACGGTAAAGGGGGCGCTACGAACGAGTCTGTACTGCAGAGATCCGGGCTGACGTGAGCGCGCGCACCAGATACCGCGTAACCCCCATCCTCTTTTCCGCGTAACCATAGTGACCATGGACATGGCTACGTGTATCTGATGCGCGCGCCTACGTCAGCCCGGACCTCTGCGGTACAGACTCGTTCGCAGCGCGCCCTTTACCGTGGGATCTTACGACCACTTTTAGAAGCCTAAACGTGGGGAGATATGTCTCCTTCTACTCCATGACCAGGGCTGCCAGGTCCCCTCGATAGAAAGCGGTACTAAACTCTTGAAAAAAATGGTAGATCCACCAAAAAGGCGGTAGATTTGAATTTTCTACCATAATACTCTTTTATTTGGTCTAATATTACTAACACATATGTATGTCACATATACATAGGTATAAACTTTTTTCGAATCCAAAATAACATCGTGAAAGTATCGAATATTACCGATAAAGGAGACCTTCAATGTTACCACTATACTTATGTATACGTGATATACGTAGGTATGTTTTAGTAATACGAGATCAAATTAATAGCGCGTTTCGTACATTCATCTTCTGTGACGAAATTAAGGGGGAAAAAATCGGTAAAAAATTGTAGAAAGCAGTATGCAAAGCTGAAAACTAGTAGATTTGCGAAGGCTAATTGGAAAAAACGGTAAAAATGGCAACAGAGCGGTAGGCAAAGCTGAAAACTAGTAGATTTGAGAGGCCCAATTAAAAAAAAGCGGTAGAGCAGTAGACAAGATTCAAAAACGGTAGATCTACCGTTAAAGCGGTAGAGTTGGCAGCCCTGAATTGAGGATTTTCTCAAAGAACGATAGAGTGACCACTAGGTAAGCGCTAGTGTCGAATCTAGGGAATATTTGAATTTCGAGTTTCAATAGCACAAAATCTAATGTATATCTGAGTTTTTAACGAGTACCATCGAAATAATTGCATCGAACTCTACGATTCCTGACAATATCAACAATAA
>JAFFZH010015325.1:63824-100650 GCA_018420115.1 Euura saliciscinereae | reverse complement strand
CTCAATAGTTACTGTTGATTGGCTCAATAGGATTTTTCTATAAGGGGCGTCACGCCGGTTCGTACTCACCCCTCACAAACGATTTTTTACTACAAAGGATCATATGATGTATGAAAAAAAAAAAAATGAAATAGAAGGAAAACGAAGATCACAAGAAAAAAAAAAGTATTCTTGGACCTGGAATGTCAATTCTTTGATAAAGAGTGATTTTTCGTTATATGATCACGTGAGATAAACGACCCAGTTTTTGACCCCTTTGGTAGTTTTTTAATTCAGTATCCAGTATTACGTCCAGCTGATGAAGAAGAACTACAAAATTCACTGCGAGGTGTGACGTGGATTCACGATAGTCACATAAAACCGAAACTTTCAACTTGTTCAATATTATTTGTTGCATTTATGGTGACTACAAGTCCTCATCAAAGCACTCGTAGCAAGCTTAGAGTCAGAAACTAGGACACTGGTTTATCAGATTTTCAGAAACTGCGTCTATAACTATATTCCCTTAAAAAAAGTTCAATCTTTAATTAATAATTGCTGAAAACCGGATCATTCCTCGCTCTAGAAGTATTAATTTGTTGAACAAGTGTAATCATTCACGTCCTCTAAAGGTCAGAGACTGGACCGCGATGGCTTCATGAAATGTTCATGATTCAGTTCTTTATTTTTCTGTTGGAATCGTGACTCTTCAGTCGTTTCAGAGTACATATTAATCAATGCGGTTCGATTTGTACAAGCAAAGTGGATATTTATCCACTCCCACTAATTGTCTGACGGTATTTGTTTCATGACTACCGAGAATCGAGGTCTGAAAGTCTCGTCTATAATATCAGTCGATAGATTACCCGGAATCAGAGAACGGACTTATCCGAGTATTGGACTGTCATGCTTACAGCAACTGCGTTATATACCATCGCGTAGGCTGTTCGTGAACTTCTTTAAGCGGCTCAACGAAGTCTTATCGCCTTTATACGCGAAGTTTATTACAAGATTGCTCGTTCGTTTGTTCAATTCGGTGTTTAGCAGTCTTTAAACTCTCTCGTCGAGTGCAAATTGTTGGTCATCATGTGTACAGTAATCGCGACGTTTCGTTATGACTATAATCGTCACACGATCCGAGTGTCTCGACGCTCAACACGTATGAACGTATCCATTTACCCCCGGGGGTAAAAGGTGACCGAATTATTTCAGTTTATCCCCTACAAATAGAGCCATAACCCCCATGTCCACATGCAAATTAGGCGGTTAGAGGCGTGATCGGAATTCTACGGTAGTACAAGGAGTCAGCCACCGGTGGTGCACGCGACAGAATCCCCTGGGACATCGCGACGACCACGTGGGACCCCAGCAACAGAAAACGATCCTTCAGTGGTTTCAGAAATTCTCTTTCTCTCATTCGAATGTGAGAAAGGAAACGAAAAATGAGTTCCCATTATCACAAAACCACTCGCGAGGTTCTTTTGAAATTGGATACCACGAAACTACGTTTCTTCTTCAGACATTGTTTTCAAAATTAGACTCTCTGTTAGACATGACGTGTTCAAATTCCACGCTCTGCAATATTTTCTAATAAAAATATCATCGTCTTGTGGTACAGGAAATATTTTTTCAAAGGTATCTCATTCGTTGAATTCCTGGAGGTTCGAACCACCAGCCAGACTTCGGCGTGTCTCAGGGTTGTATCTCGAAACTGGCCATCGTGCTCTGGCGGAAAGCTAAAACTGGCCAGTTTCCAGGAACAACTAGGTCGTAGGTTTATCTTCGTAGAGTTTGATACCCCCTTGCGTATTTTTAATTCATGTAAGCGAGTCGTAGAGGGATTCCAGGACGCGGTGATAAAAGTAACGGTAAAAGTAAATTAACCCCTGGGGTATTTCTTCGCGCGCGGGCCGGTAGAATAAATTCGTTAGATTATTCACCCCCTCCTCCCTTCTCCCTCGTCCTCGTATACTACAGATACGAGTGAATTAAGAAATTGAAAATAAACAATTTATTTTTGACATCGCCTCCCTTTTTATACGTCCGTGACCTTTATCACGTACAAGACTTCACCGAATAGATCTTCGGGGGCCAGTGAACGTCCTCGATCCCATTTCCTCTCCCTCTTTCTCGTCCTCGTCCTCAGCCTCTCGCTGCGGGTTCAGCCTCTCACGCATCCCGGTGATATTATATAAATTTTTGATAACCCGACTTCGACTTACATATTTATGGTGCGACACGCGCCTGCGTTTTCCTACCTTTCGGGTCCGTTCGAGGCTTTGTGACGAGTATTATTAATTATTTAACAAACGAACAAAAGCGGGACTCGAGTTTGTGTTCGACGACCCGCGACCTTCGCCTCTCCCTTTCTTCCTATCTCACTTACTAATTCCATTATTCCTTTTCCTTTCGTTGTCTCCCTAAAAAAGAAGAGAAAAAAAAATTATTCAAGCTTGAAGAAACATGTTTGCGAGTTTCTTATTAATTTTGCGCAATGTCCCGGATTAAAAACAAACAGAGTAAACTTGCGATGCAAAACAATAAGAAAGAAGAAATTTGAACAAGTTATAATTATTGTAACAACAATTTTTTTTTTCTCTCTTCTTTGGCCGGTGCGAAATTCCCCCTGAGAGTTATGTGAGAAACCGCGCCCTGGTAAACCGTCGAACAATGACATCGACAGCCGTCGACCAAAGGCATTGTTACCTTCAGCTTCGAGGTATAACCGAGGCTCCTGTTTCATTCCGGAATATATACTAATTCATGCGCTTCACCCAAAGTCTCGGCACAAGGGTACACACTACGCTCACTGTACTGTACACGTAACGTGTGTTTGTTCCTTCCCAACTATACCCTAGCCTAGACAATAGATCGTGGCGTATTATGCCCGGAATCGGAAGCGGAGAGAGTGAAGTTTCATCGTGGAATCAGATTGTTTTTTTTTTTTACCTTGAAATCCCCTCGTGAAATCCATCGAGCGGAATGTATTTGATTAGAAAATGACACCTAGCGTGCGCGGTGTATGATGTAGAATTTTATCGAGTATTTACCGCTGCACATCTGCACCACGGTATTTCGGGGTGCATTGTGCAATCATCCGTGTGATCTGAACGCGAGAACCCTAGTCCCTCGGAGTTTTGAAACACCCCCATGCAGTTATATAACCCCGTTGATATATCCTTTATCCAACGATCGTCATATACCTGCCGGTAATAAATCTGTACGAGGCCTTTTCTATTGTGGGTTAGACGATTTATGAAGGAATTAATATTAGATCTAATAAAATATCACCGATATTGGATTTCATGCTGCTGCTGCTGTTCCGGTGACACACATACGAGTTTTGCTGTCGACCCCCCGACCATGCTTTTCGATTTATATATTTCGACGTCGTTGATTACAGAGCCGGTTGAGAAAGTTTCAGGTTTTAATAACGGGGAGAAGCGAAAAAACTTTGATCAAGATTTAAGCCACGTATTTAATTAGAAGAATTAAAAAGCTTTGCTTACATTAAAAAGCGTTTTTTCATTATAACAACCCCTAAGATCTCGGTCATTTAACCGCATGAAAAGATGCAGGGTTATTATACCAGTTCCATCGGTATAATATCAGAGGAGGTTAATATTAAGGCTTTTCAGACTTTGAATATAAATTGGAGGTATAGCCTCGCTTCGTGTTTTGTAAATGTTGTTTTATTCCTTATTCCGCAGAGTCGTATCCCTCTAGGATCCGGAAGCTTCGAAACGTGTTACACTAAATTGACTCTACCCGTGTGCCTGGCTACCAAACGTCATCCGGATATCTACCTATACCACTTGTACCTACGACCTCTCGTGCAGTATCGCAATATGCTTGCAAATTCAATCGCATATGTTTGGAATGTAATATCGGTGAAATACCTAGTTTCCACGATATTGTTTGCATGACATTCGGCCACGCTATACGGGAAACACCTACCGCATCTGGGTACACCGATACCGGATACTATTTCTTGGCATAGTTCCCACTCTCAATGGTGAACAAAAAACAACAATACGATCATTCCGATACTCACGATGGGTCATTTCGCTATTGAACCGAAACAACAATAATAACTGTACTCGTCTTGGGGTCCTGAGAAGGAAGAACAAACCAACGATTTCACAAATTTTGTGTCCGAAAGAAAAATTATTATCATAAAGTCAGGGAAAAGTCAGAAAATTCGAAAAATGGTCAGGGAAAAGTCAAGTAATTTTATGGCGATATAAAAGAAGACAGAATAAAATATTCCTAGATATTTTCTCCGATAGTAGCAAAACTTCTATGAAGAAATATTCTCAAAAATACTTTTCTTTCAATTATTATTTGGTCATGAAAAGTCAGGGATTTAAAAAAAATTTTTTACTCTTTATAGTGGCCATCGTGTTATTGATCCTGAGGGCATAAAATTAGAAAGACTATTGCGGATCATTAGTTTCCCAGAAGAACCAAAAGGAGAATTGAAAAATTGAACTTTTATTGTTTTTTCAAATTTGAGGTTTCGAAAAGAGGATAAATGATCCTAGACGTTCATCGTATAGATACTGGAAAGCCTGAAAAAAAGGAAGGGACCTTAATTTCCAATCGTCACTAATTTTTCGTTTTGGAGACTTTATTCCCGATTTTTCGGACCCAAAAACGAGTTGACGAAGTCAAAATACCAGTTCGATTTTATCAATAAATTACCAAGTTTGTCTCCCTTGTTATAAAGCTCTCATGGATTCTCTGTAGTAGATTTCCATCCTGCCTCGAGGTCAGTAAGCCTTCCCTCAATCCTGGACTTTAGGGAATACATAAACTCAATATAGTAACTTTAGTAGTTCCGGCTCAGCGTCCATCCTGAAAGGATTTCTGATCGTACCTAGACCGAATTATTACCTAATTCCTAATTCGACTTTTCTTTTTATGGCCATGTCTGGTGTTTCCTTATTATGAGGATCGATTCGAATTCCGTGACCGGATATCGGAAACTACTGTCGCCTATTTCCTGTACCTGGAAGCTCTAAAACGACGTTGGTTAAATTTTCGTGAAACGAGGTTACGCGGTGTTAGAGGCACATTCAGGAATAGGTTGACGGTGATAAATGTCTACACGGTGTGCGCGGCTCGGGGTCCGGATGAATATTCGGTTATATTTCAGAGTTAGTTGGGAATATGTTTGCTACGTCAAAGCCTGAATATTTCTCTCATTTAATTTTAATAATGTCCCGCGTTGTTCATGCCCACCTCCTATGCGGTGGAGTAAACTCGACAAAGAAACATTAACCACCGAAAAAAAAATAAAAAATACCGGATGCAACGAGACCCCGCGCAAAACCGCCGGTGACCCCTTTTGCGCGAAAGTGAACCTCTTTCGTTTTAATCCTTTTTTTCTACAACTTCCTTGAAACTTTTCAGGGCTGCTAAAAATACCACTTTCTGTTATTTTATCTTTTATTTTTCCCCTTTTCCATTGGACATGCCACGCCGCAACCTTTGACCATTGTCACGCGTTATTTTAACACGATTTTTAGAATTAAGGACGAGGGTCTTTTGGAACAGAGGTGAAACTTTGGCTTAGCGAACAATTTCCTTGTTTTTTCTTTATGGAAATTGAAACATTTCAATATAATCTCCCAAATTGGTGGGTTTTTCATTTCGACATTTCTCAGGCATCCTATACGTCGAGGAAAGAATAAAAGAACAAATAAACTTCGGGTAGTCAAGGCAACGTTGGAACGAAACGTGATAATATTTAGGTCTGGAATTTCCGTATGTACCGTTTCTCGGAAAAAAAAACCCTTCAGAAATAACTCGGTATTTTTACGGATCGGAGAACCTGCTCGTTACGTAATCGTTAAAATATCCTTCATACATGCGCATGAATTTTATTTTACCTCTTCACCGTCCAGTTTGGCAGTAATTATCGCAAGAGATTCGGTAGAGTTTCGCATAGATAGATACACGCAGCTGAATGTCGAGCACCTGTTATAATTCGAAAATTCGTTACAAACAGAGGTAGAATTTTACTGATTTGATATAAAACCCCCACGCGCCGGAAACAGGAGCCGTAAAATATTCCCATATTTATCAGAAATGTACCCGCCCACCTCGCGGTATCGCGAAACAGTTACATTTAAAAATCTCCATCCGTTCCGCGTTGAACGAGCATAGCGCAAAAAATATAAGAATAAGAAACAACGATAATAAGAAATGAAAGAAAAGTAAAAGTGTAGAAGGAAATGTCTTTTTTCTACGTTATAACCCCGAACCCAACGTCACTGTCAGCATATCTTCGCTGTCTCCGTTCTCTTCCTGGAAAATACTACCAAGTTCAAGGGAAGCGCATTGCCTTCCGGATATGGAAGGTGAAAGTTAAAATAAAATTGAAAAAATGAAGATGGGTTACATTCACTCGCTGAAATCGCAAGTCATTTTCATTGCAATCGCTTGAAGTTACGTCAAATCACTGCAGCCACTAGTCAGCTGATCTTTGAGGGACTTCTTGACCTCTAACCTCTTGACCGAAAAAAAAACAACAAACCGTCATCCAGGGCAAAGGGGGAATAACTTCTTCAAAAGGTCATGTGCGAACCATTTCATAGTCGAATCATAGTGTTTTACGACTATCTCATAGTATTTTATGAAAATTTCCTGCCATTTCGTCCCATGATATTTCATAACCATTTCAGAAACTTTTTATAGTATTTCGTGGTCACTTCACGACCATATCGCAAGTATTCCTCAGTATTCAATGGTCACTGACAATTCATATTGCAAGTATTTCATGGTCACTTCATGACCATATCGTGTATGTCATGGTCACTTAACAGCCATATCGCAAGTATTTGATAGTCAGTCCACAACCATATCGCAAGTATTTGAGAGCCATTTCACAATCATATCGCAAGTACTACATAGTATTCAATATGGTCATTTACAATCGACATCGGAAGTATTCGATGGCCACTTGGTGGCTATATCGCGAGTATTTCATGGTCACTCCATGGCCATATCGTGTATTTCGTGGTCACTTCATAACCATATCGCAAGTACTACATAGTATTCAATATGGTCATTTACAATCCACATCGGAAGTATTCGATGGCCACTTGGTGGCCATATCGCGAGTATTTCATGGTCACTTCATGACCATGTCGTGTATTTCGTGGTCACTTCATGACCATGTCGTGTATTTCGTGGTCACTTCATGCCCATATCGCAAGCATTTGATGGTCACTCCACAATCATATCGCAAGTACTTCATAGTATTCAATATGGTCATTTACAATCCATATCGCAAGTATTTGATGGTCACTTGACGGCCATATCGCAAGTATTTTGTAGTAAAATCACGATCACATCGCGAGTATAACCTAATACTCCGTTATCATTTCACACAAATTTCTACCATTTCATGAGTATCTCATAGCATTTCATACCACTTCAAAAAAGATTGTATAATGATCCATGAATGAAGACTTTTTCAGTGTAATTTGTAATTTTTTTTATTCCGTAATTTCACATTTCGTTCCGATTGTGAGTTGTAACGATAGTGTAACAGGAAGGGAGGGTAATACACATACGGTGGGTATGCGCGTGGTTATCTCAGGGAGCAGATGTGTTACGGTCGCTCGGTTGCCGCTAGATAGTTGTTCACAGTGTACAGTTCGCTAGGCCGCAGCACATAATGCCCAGAGATTATTTGTGTTATCTCTTCTAATCTAAATATTACAACCGTATCCGAACCATTTGAACGACGTAAGTCGGGTACCTATACGTATGTATGCAATACTTCCCTCTACGCCCTACGCCCTACGGTGTACGCACGGGGCATAAACACAACCGTGTGCCATACCTCCGTATGGTAACCACTTACGTTACTAGCTTATATCCGCTACGAGTATGTGTGCAACATCCTTCACCACACGCCGACCTCCCGCCTCGTTTATATTCTTTCAAATTACTTTAATAATACTCACGTGCTTATCCTACTTTATGTTTATCTTTTCTATACTCTAGCTCCATACCCGCTCCTCGTTTCCTCCCTGTAACCAGACTCGCGCATTAATTGTAGTACACGAAACATTTTATACCGACCGTTACGAACCCTGGGGGTCTTCCGATGATCGATATCTAGATACGACAATCAATCTCGTCGATCTGATTGTTCCTACAATATTTTCGTACCGCACAGTGGATCAAAATTCGTCAGTCAAGTGTAAACTGAAAATTGGTGAACGTCTGTGACCAGGCTTTCAACGGTAGCTACGAGATGCGCAGTTCATACTGCGCATCAAGACGACCGTAAAATAGATATTTATGTGGCATGCGCAGGAAGTAACTGTTTATTCGGCAAGGTTATGTTTTTCGTACGAGTGTAAACCAACGGCGAGTACTAAAAGCATAACCTGACTTTCTGCGCGCGCCCCATACAATATTTTTTACGGAAAAGGCATTAATAGTCACTTTGACGCCAGTTGAGTTCCGCACGAACTGCGTATAGGAGCTGCTGTAAAAGGTAGCAGAGAGGGGGTAACCTGCGGAATAAAGACTTTATACCGCAACTTTGAACTTAGCGGTATAAAGTGCCACTTGCCGGAACGAAAACAGGTGTCAAAAAGTGACTTTTTAATGCCTGTGCCGTAAAAAATAATTTTTACGGCATCTCTAAATCCTATAGGCAGAAAAGAGTCCCACATCGAGGATCAAAAGCGTGCGTGAATGGATGGTAATACGTGGTGAATGTGGAGTTGTGGTTATTTCGGTCATCAATCGCCCTTACCCGTAGGAGTCTCTGGTTTCAGTCGCGATCAGAGACCCGTTGAGTAGTGCCTTTGCTCTGTGTACAGACACAGGTGTATAATAGGTATCGACTCCACACGTACGGTGATACCGTACGTCGAGTTTGTACGGAATTCGGCGTGATTGCCGTTCCGAGGGTATTGTATGGCTCGTGTGTACACAACATACACCTTCGTGTACCTGTCTATGTCTGTGTGTGTGTGTGTGTGTGCAAACTGGCGAACGACCTAACACGGGCGCACGCGGGTTCGGGTGCGGGCGCGGGTGCGGGCGTCAGCGTTAGGGACCCATTAGCTAATGGCCACACCAGCCATCTGCCCGGCGTCGCTTTTATTCGCCGATTACGCCGACGCTCCTCCACCTCGAAACCGCCTGGTCGCCCGGTGGTTGGGTTTCCTAGTCGTACTACCTGCTCGCGGTATAATATGTGGATGTTTTTGCGGTTTTTATTTATTAAGCCACTATTCTATTTTCCCACTCTCCGTCATTTTTTTTTTTCTGTTCTCTCCATAACCCAGTGTTGGGCATTTTTATCTCCTCGTATAAGTGCCATGCTTTTAGGGCGGTGAGAAAATTGCATAGATTTATTCATCGGATACATTAGCACGCGTGTTTCGATGAAGAAAACGTCGGGGCCTTTTTTGAAATTGCTAATTTACGACACATGGAACTCATTCACTCGGAGGTTATGCCCATACCTACTCGGATACACTCAGTTTTATTCTTGATTAGGTAATTTGGAATCGTTAAATATATATTCCCACGACGTATTAACTTTTGGGTGGCCCAAAGGCGCGCGCGCGCCGCATATCAACGCACGTGGTTCATGTTCCTCATTTTTCGTTTACTTAGGCATCGCAGTGACGATCCTCCGGTAATAGACTACCCGAAAAGCCTCATTAATATTTAGTGAATATACATATACCTGGTAAATATTCATATTTCGTTATAGAAAATGAACAATGTTCGTTATTTGTGTAGTTAAATGAAGTTTGAAGAAAAAATAAACTCAAGCTTGTAATCCCAATTCTTTATATTCACGAATTAGTGACGAGTAAATATATGGCGTTCGTTAAAATTCTAATATTATTAACGATTTGGGAATTCATAAGCTGGTACGAGGCAGCTTATCCAACCATGTTTACACAGAGGTTCTTCTCGTGCTCCCGGAATTCTTGAGTAATAATAATTGGCTAATTAATTTTCGAACCTCCTAACATCTGGTGGGTCCTTCCTTCCTTTCCCTCTCGCTGGAACCCAACGTTCGTGAGTATCTCTTACCGACTGTCATGTCATGTCATTTCATTTCATTTCATTTCGTCTCATTTCACAACTGGATAGATGAGAAATTTCCAGTATAAATATCCAATTATCCGAGTATAACGACATATCTATAAATTCGATAGAGCGACAGACGTAAAAGAAAGATTCTGCGAGATAAGACGAATTTCCTAGTCTCAAGGTATACATATAGATATTTTTTTTAATAAACGTGAAACCCTGCACCGAGGGATATTACGATTTACCTACCTACTACGAAGCATTCCGAGTGTTTTTTCTGCGATTGCTTGAATGGTGGATAAGAATGGGCTGGGGGGTTTTTGGGGTGGACCCGAACCAGCGTATCCTTCTTGTTCGCTATGAGCGTTCATTTTAACAGAGAATGCCAAGAATGGCGTGCGCCCAGGATAGCGAGACATTGTTCAAATTGCGGAGAGTAGAGACATCGATCACGCGGCTCAACCCCTGGGGACAGAAACGACCCGACCGTGAGCTCAGCTGACGTTTGCGACGTCGACGGTGACGCTGACGGTGACGGTGACGGCTATACAGCCTCGTGTACACGGGCCGAGGATTCGGGGTGTTGTTCTTCTCCTGTCGCGTCCCGGACCCGGTTTTCGTTTCACTTATTTTTCACATTTTTCCTTCAACCCTCTCGGATACCGCGGTTCCCATCAGTTATGGCATTTTTATACCCTGTCTCATCGCGTCTTTCAAGGAGATGCGCGACTGATATTAACAATCCATCAAAAAATAAAAATTGTATCCAACGAAGTCGTTTTTGGAAGAGATAATTAGGGAATTTTTCGGATCGATATTAAAAGCACGACGAACAAGCGAGTTTGGGCTGATTTTGGGCCAGCTTTATGTATTTGGTTTTCAGCTATTTTGAATTTTGCAAATCTGACCTCAGATTCGAGTACCAATTTTGATAAGATTTCAAATGTTTCTAGTGTTTTTCGCAGCAAATTGGATCCTACATTGCAAATTTCGCAAATCTGACTTCAGATTTGTGATGAGTGACCCAAAAAACCTTCGAGTAGGTACCAATTTTCATCGAAATCGAAATGCTTATAGTATACGCCAATTTGAAATTCTGACTTCAGATTCGCGAGCAGCGATACTAAAAACCACGTGGTACCAAATTTCATTCTAATCCGTTATTCCGTTTCCGAGATATCGTCATTTTCATTGTATTTAAAAAAATTTTGTTATTCAAAAAATTTGAAAAGTACTGAACCGATCAAAGCCAAAATCTAATCAGTTTAGGATTGGAAAAACCGCGTCGATTGAGCCTAAATGGATCGAAATCTGCGCACTCGTTCTCGAGATATCGTGGAGACAAAAATAAACTCAAAATAGTTGGACATGATTCTCTGGACCTCGAGACGCGGAGATCCAGTAAAACCTCAACTTTTCTTTCAGGGATGATTAGAATAACTTCCGCTTTTCTCTGAAAACAGAGAAACGGGAGTTGAGAATTGAAAAGAGAATATCACAAGAACCACAAGACAAATGCCAGAAGTATCCGTTTTATTTTTTTCCCACAAACTGCTTCGTGGACGTTCTTCGTGTGGATATGGTGGGACCCTAGCATCAGGATTTCTTTCTTATTTTGATTGAAGCGGAATTAAACTTGTCCGGAATATTGTGTTTGGCAATGCACAAGGGCCAGGGGACTGCTCAGTGCTTTAGCTCTTTGGATATCTTTGTCCTCCCCGCAACTTTCATTATGGCCCAATCCTCTTCGTCTCCATCCCTCGGCCGGGACCGGGGCGCGCGAACGTGCCAGAAGTAGTACTAATTAATCCTTTTAACAGCGCTCAAATTTAATTAATCCCAAAGTTATGTGGTCGGCTACCGCGGTGGCACCAGCCTGCCTTATTCCTCTTCTCTCCTTTTTATCTCTTCGGCTGGTACCGCCGCAATCTCGGCCACCCTCCTCCGGTCGGCAGAATTTCTCCCCCCCCTGGAGCATCTTGAAATTCTGATTTCGCATCGCAGGATCCCCCTTGTCTAATTTCGTCCCCTCATGGCGAAAATAATCCCCCCCCCCCCCCTTTTTTTCAGAATTATTAATTATCCGATTCACATTCATAGACAGTACCGGGCGAAATGATCGTGTAGACATTGTACATAAATGCAAAACCTCCGAGGCAGAATCCCGCCCTTGTTCCGGCCGCGTTATTATTCGCTATGTTGTAGCGGAGGAGGTAACTGCTATTACTATTATTACGAGCATGTTAAGGGGGCGTTTTGGTGACTAGTCAGTCTATTTACATACGCATATATGCATTGAAATTTTGCTCAAATTTAACCGGATAAATACATCCGCTTATTATTTTCTGGCAATGTAGGTACGTCTCTGTGCTTCCACACTGTTCAGGGTAGATGCAACGTTTTTTGCCACCTTAGGACATCAATTGCTCTACTAGTATAAGTTGATTCGTGGACCAATCAAGTACCCAAGACTTTATTGACGTCATATTGATGATGGTAATCGAATAATTTGATGAATTATAAGTACCAGAAGTAACCCAGGCAGCACAAAACTGAACTTTTTGAGGTCTACATGTCATCCAAGTCCAAAGACGTTTGGACTTTGATGACATTTATACGTCGTAAAGTGTTGCACACGTCGTATTTACTCCGTCTCGTTCAATTTTTTTGCTTTCTGTGAAGTAATCAAGAATTAAGAACTGGAAAAAATGTCGGGGGTGTCCCGAAACGGTGGTGATTCGACGCTATCGTATTGGTGCAGTTTCAAGGCATTGTTGAACACGCGCCAAATGGCGTAGGATAAAGTATAGGAACAGAAACGCGATATTTTAAATTGCATACGGATAAACAGTGCAGAAGTGCGCAACCCCTCGGGCAGATTCACTTACCGAGGATTTTATTCTCTTCTTCTTTCTTCTTTCTTTTTTTTTTGTAACAGTTTTATTTCTGTCCTGCAGTTCTGATCCTTCCAACTCGAGCTATACAGTTTGCAGAAAACGGGGTGTTTTAGTATCCAGCTAGAAAACTTTTTTTTACTACCCAGACACTTACTTTGTTCCGCTATATTGAATATATCCAGCGTTATACTGCACACTCTAGATAACAATTTGTATCTCAGAAGAATAACGACTGGAATGACAGATTTTATTGATTACAGACGTCGGAATTATCGCCGAAACTTTTCTTCTTCTTCTTCTTCTTCTTTCTTTTCTTCGTAAATATAAACGTAATGAAGCATATATTCATTATGTCGTTTTCGTATAATAAAAGTGTTCGAGGAATTAAACTGATTTTCAGTAAACGATCACGCTCGATCGAGTGTGACTGTAATTATTCAACCATGACTTTATTGCCCCTCTTGCGAAATACTTTAAACACGTCTTTTATTTCCCTCCTTTCTTCTTCTTTTCCTCTTTTAATTCACCAATTTTTTCAATGCCTTCTGATTTTAGAAACTAATTGAAAACCCGAATTCTGTTGAGATTTTTACAAATTCAGAAACAATTTACGTCGAAGTATGAGAATTTCTGTAAAAATCGTAGATCCAAAATTCTGGACACTGATTTTAGACTCCAAAATGAGGATTCGCGAATAATAAATTGCACAAGTTTCGCGCCTTCGTTAATTGAATGAATTAAATTTCATATTTTCTTAATTCGTGTTTCTTTTGTTTCCCTCAAAACGTCGTCTCGACGCATTTTTCACACCTACCCGTCGCGTCGGGGTCGGATTATTTCGCGATTCTTGTTCTTCCGTTGTCGGAGTATCAAAGGACACGCAACGGTCGTTGGGAAGCAATGAAAAGCACGAAGCATCGTGGGAGTGAATAACCCATCGTCGTTAGCGCGAGCACCTTGCACTTTTCTGGGAACGTAGGGTTCTTTATAGGACGTTAAACATTATAACAAAATGAAAGCGGCTTTTTGCCTCCGAGACCAACAGTAATGAGTCCCATTTCTCCCCCGCGGGGGGGATTTTCATCTACACGTTGACGTTATCTGTACGTTTTCAGTAATGAGGTCGCGCTGAGACCATTGAAAATGTTTGCTCCGTTAAAACAACAATTCTCACCTAGGAACAAGGCGAAAACCCGTAAACCGTAAAAGTTAATGAACGGGGAAATAACAGTTAGGAAGAATCTCTAGTCGAGCTAAACGCGCGCAAAAGCTCGGAGCGAGGCGACGCCGAGCTGACGTCCGTGTCCGCGTTTAAACGTAATACCGGATCGAATCTATCCACCCGAAAGGATATTAGTTTAATCCAAGGGGGACGTAAACCTGATTTCGATTTACTCAATGTTTCGGAGTCGAGTCAACGCGCGACTTCATTGGCGAATGGTAAATACACTAAATACAAAAATGAATCGAGGCAACCTTTTAATCGCCCGTATCGACCATCTTGGCATGAAAGCGTCGACCTTTAATAAGGCACGTCGGATAGCACTCCCTCGAGTACTGTATTCAGTTTGTTTTATGGTTTCGTGACATACAGTTATTACCGAGAATCAGACTCCGTCCAACGGCAAAGAGCGAAACCATGAATTTGTTGCGCTCGTATAAATCTGATAAGTAAAGTTTCTCGTCTAGCTCTATCTTTCTCGCTCTTAAATTTCTCGCTCTCGGCAGGAGTGGTCACTACAGTCCGATGCAGTGAAACGATCCGAAAGCTCATCTGCAAGGAGTAATTGGATTCTCTGGAAAAACAATATTTTACTCAATTGACAATTCTTAATTAATCAATCAAGAATACTTTTTCTCTCAAATATGCGGATTTTCAAAGATTTTTTTTACCTTCCAAGTAAAAGTTCTCTTCACTTTATACTCGATTAAAAATGTTATTGATAGAAACGAAACGCTACTACTAACATAGATTTGTTATAAATGCGATCATATTGAAAGAAATATACTTTCAAAATGAATGTTAACATTTTTTCATTGACAAAATCTCAACTTTCTTTCTTAGATCATATAATTTCACGCTTATATGTAATCAGTTGTCGCGTGTTTCTCTCCAATAAAATGTATAATCGATTGAAGAAAAATTGTAGGACAGTGAAAAAATATATGAAAAAACATGAGAAAAGAAATCAAAGAGAAATCTGAATTTTTTAATAGTGGAGGGGTTGTTCTATACGTGATTCATAGAATTTTGGTAAATTTATTCAGAATCATTAGAACAATCCTACTTTTGAGTAGAAAAAAAAATCATAAGTCAATTTAGGGTTGGTATAACTAAAAAAAATCAGAATTTACAGAGCTAGAATGATACTTTACATTTTTGTAACTAATTCCTTGTCAATTAAACTAGTGTTTACAATGATTATACGTGAAAAAAAAAGTTCGAGTAAAACTCGATGGGGTTGAAAATCGGCACCGGAAACGTAGTGGAACTAGTTAGGTGTCAGTTGTACCGTCTCTCGAGTATTTTATTACCGCGAGTAAACCATAGTACGATGTAAAAAAAGAATAGACAAAGAGAAAGAAAAAAGAGGAAAAGAGAGGTTTTGGTAAGTGATAAATGGTAATTGCGCGCGACCAGGGCTTTATACACGAGGAACAGCACAAACACCCGTTCCTCATTAGAAGCTTGTTAGAACCCGGGTGACGGGGATGAGGCTGGAAGCTCGCGCAGCCTAGATCTTAGCTTTCTGTGTCGCACAAGCTACGGGATACCAGTAGGTCGACGTTACGTACTGAAATAAAAGAATACCAAAAGCCTGCTTCACCTATGGTAGAATGGTGCGGCAGCCCAGCAGCTCAACTCGCAAGACGACTTCGTCGCCGTCGCTAACGGCCGCGATGACGGATTCGCCGCGGCTCTCGACCCCGGGGCGGTATAACGAACCAACACCCGTTTACGACGCCGCTTGTGCGTCGGCACGTGCTTTTTTTTTACTTTTCAAATAAATATTAAAACGTATATTATGTCTCGCGTTTACACGCGCCGCCAAACTATCCGTCGTTTCTCACTCGCGTCAACTTGCGACTCTATAAACGCGGTTTATTCATCGCCGCGAAATTTAAATCGCAATTATCACGGGATAAAGAACTCAATTTCGTACGAGCAACGATGTACACATGGTATATGACGAGATTAGCCTGCGGACGAGCGTGCAGGTGGTCTCGCGGAGTCAATTCTCGACCAGCAAGCGGGAGACCCGGGTTCGAATCCCGGCTGGGGCAGGGAAATTTTTATCTATAATATTCCGATTTTAAACTAGCTCTAAGCCGAAGGGATAACCAAGGGGTCCATAAATCCGTCTCGAAATTATGGATAACAAATTGAGCACGGAGCAATATATCCTCGCGCAATTGGCTGGTTACGAATTACGATGGGGGCCGGCTTTGGGTCGGTCTTAGTTGGACTTAGTGGGACTTAGTACGTATGCACTAAATTTAGTGCGCTGGTATTTCTGAGAGCGACCTCGGGTCGGGTCGAATGAAACCGTTTACGAACACGTATTATGTTATATCGACTGTAAAGCTGACGACGAAAGAAACGCCGGTTCATTCCTTTTATCGGGCCTCCTGTTAAGTGCTGATTACAATCCGTTACGTTGAGACAGGGAGAATCGCGTCTGTGTCGCTCACACATTTTCGTCTCTATAGAATCTCAGAGGCACGATGGAATGGGAAGGATGCTGGATCATTCAGAGGCATTGTTCTCACGTCAAACCCCCGACAATGCCGAGCACAGCATCGCGGACCCGGGACCACAGGGCAAACCGAAAATTCTAACCACGAGGCTGAGGAGGGAGAGAAAAGGGCAGTTCGAGTCTGACAGGCTCTCGTTAACGTGCGTGCATGGCGTCTAACGTTTCAAGGTGCCCTCTTCAGCTAGTCGAGTGCCTTTGCCCTCTGGAACAACGACTTTATACAAAGCGAAGTAGGCACATACCGCGTCCACCTTGACTCAGTTTCAGACTCGCTATCTCGGTAGGTGGCCCGAAAAGCCAGCACTTCTCCCACGGTGGGTACATCATGCTCGGGGCTTTCAACAGCTTGTAACTTCTTTTGTACTTTACACTTCCGAATTGGGTTTGTCGAGATTTTTTTCTTTCTTTCTTTCTTAGTGTTGCAAACGATGATTTAGGTTCAAAGTACATCAGAGGAAAAAATTTCTCGTGGTATGAAATGAGATTGTAAAATTTTTATTGCGTTTCTGATTGTATGTGTTGAAATTCTTTGACGAAGCAACGACTTCATTCGTACAACGCTTCAAGAATCACATCGGACGGGATATTCTGATAAAAAAATTATAATGTAAGCCAAAAACATTCTTGTTGTAACAAAAATGGCTAATTTTCTAATTTCATCAGTCGTCAAACACACCAATAAAACATTTCGATGCAACGAAACTAAGAAAAGATTAGGATTAGCACGCAGATTAGAATATTGATCTGATTAGAATCTGATGAAAAAAAAAATTGGAAATATTCTTATATCGAACGAAGTTGGTAACCAACGGTTTTTCTGGGTTGCTGATAACGAACCTGAAGTCAGATTCATAGATTTCGCAACAGTGGATCCAACATATCCTTCCGAAAAAGAAAAACTGAAATTATTCTCACTTTCTGATAAAAAATTGTAGCCGCAGGTTTTTTGTATCGCTGATCATGAATTTGTCGTCGAATTCCCTGAAATTCAATTTGAACAATGATCCATTTTTCAACAGAAGATAAAAGGGGGGCTTCAAAGGCTGGCAAAACAGCGAAGCTTGTTTCTCTCTGCGAACCAGCAATTTTCTTGATCGTAGCTACGAGGTGAGATCGTATCCTGGAGGCAACCACCTGTGTCTATGATAGTCTAGAAACTATCGCGAGTCACGTTTGCGACGCAATTAGATGGTATCAGACAATGAAACCGGGTGTTTGGGGATTAGTCGGTCTTAAGGCCCTAGGATCTACTCCGCTACTTCAGAATCGAGCATCCGGGAAACTAGATCTGATGAAGGAAGTGCGATTCACGTGGGTGGATCGGCATCCTCGAAGCTCTGCGCCAAGTTTGACTAATGGACGGGTGGCGCGGGCGCGGGCGGCGGCGTCGTGTACCGATATATCCGCACCCGCCCACGTCGGGATCGCGGATCGAGGAATAAGCGAGGAAAGACGACTTAATCTTCTTACGTTTTCACGGTCCCGACAAAACGCGAGGCTTAGCCTGGACGGGACTTGGAGCAACTTCCGCGCGAATGCAGCTCTTTGGCCTTTGCCCGGAAGTATACACTTCCCGTATTTTCTAAACCGAGAAAAATCATAAGCCGAGACAATTTTTGCCCCGCAAAAAGCCCCCGGATTATCACCACCGCGGTTTCTCCCGGATTTCGACTCCGGAACAACAATAAGCCTGACGGTAACCCCCGACGAACTGAGGTGCGTGCTCGCTACCCGGATCCAAGGATCACCCTGGATCAAACGACAAACACCGCGTTCCCATCGCTCCGTCAGTATAGTAAATATAATAGTATATGCACCAAGGGAAGGAAGCAGGCGTTTTCTTGTCGAGCGACGATTTTGCAGAACGCGACGAATTGCAATTTGAGAGTGAAGACGAGTTCTGCAAAATGCGCGAGACAAAACGCCCGCTTTCGTTATTTTCTACCACACATGCATTAAAAACGAGTGAAAGTGAGGTTAGAACCATGAGAACGGTTATCTCCGCTAGGGGCAGCACTTTCTTGGTTTATTTCACCGTTACTACGGTTACGAGACTTTTTTTCCCTGCTGTCAGTTTTTTGTGTCGTTGACAAGTTTTTTTCCCCGGTCAAAAAACTGTGACTTCCATCCCGTTAAGGAGGGCAAAAAATACACGAGTTTTGATTGCATGTGTGGTGGAAATTGATTGGAATTTTTATTTTATGAAAAATCATTTTCAAAGCTAGCTTTTATTTAGAACAAGTACCGTGAATCGATGAATCAGCTACAGCTTCCCACATCATCTCTTTTGTTGATCGAAAGCGATTTGTGCAAGAGTTTAGATTATTACGAAATTATCCATCAATTTGGAGCTGAGAAAGTGCGGAACAAACTATTCCGAATGCAGATCATTCCTAGATTCTCAGTTGAATTTATTCAATGTAGATATCATGATTTTTCTTTCTTCCTGTCAATCTGACATATCTGATTAGTATCATCATATTAACATTGATAAATTTTCTAATACATGTTCAATTAATTTCATTCCCATTTTTCGAATGTTTGATGAATAATTTCAACCACGAATCCAAATACCGAAAAATTCATCTCTTATTCCCCTCCGTTTTAAAGACCCATACAGGGGCCCCCAAGGCACACTCAGCCCTGGACTACCTGACAGTTTGCGTAACACATGTTTTTTGTCTTTAAGAGTTAGTCTAAATTCTAATTTCTAATCATATGTACATTTCTATCATCACCCTACATATCCACTATTCTTTAGTTAGTTTAGCTACTTCTGATTGTAAATTTTCTGTATTCTCCTTTCATTGTTACTTTCTGACACGTTTGTGCATATCGTAGCTGAAAATAATTTTATCTGGATAATTATTACTTCATTCCATACCTACTCGACAATTTTGTTCTCTTTTATTGAAATTAGTTATCCTGAGCTTGCTCTATTCTTAAGTTCATTCGTTCTATCTTGTCAAGCATTTTTACTATTACTTTTTGTCTTCTGTGTTTTTCTCAGTCCATATTTCACGTAGTATTGTATTTCTGCATGTATGCACCGTTCCTTCATTTCAAATCTTGATTGCATCTTGTTGAACCCAAAACTGTAGAAACAGAGAGAAACAAGTAGAACCAATCAGAGCCAGAAGTGCGTCACGCGTTCTTTGCTGCCCCTTTCGACGATTTCTTATTTTCAGTTCCAGACTATACGGTTTTATTCGTGTAATTAGGTAAAGTTAAAATTCCAGTGGGTGATGTATGCGGGTTAAATTACACGTGGATGCTTCTTCTGCTCGGTTGGAGCCCGCAAGCTCGTATCTCTTCGCGGGCTCGTCGAGTGTATTTTTAATCTGAGATTGAAATCTTCGGTTGTTATTTCGCGCAGTTTATTCTTCCCGCCTTTTCGCTCTTTTTTTTAATTTTTTTTTCACTGTGATTCTTTATCTTCTTCGATAATTATATAGCCACACGTTCGGGTCTGAACACCCGCACCGGCTATGAGCTTCGGAACTGGTTGCAATATTCATTTTTAATTAGAACTTCGTTAGACTGGGAATTTTAACCCCACCCTCAACTTTTTCTTTATATCGGACGTAGCTTATCACGTATAGCTTCGGGTTCGTACGTTTAGCCAAAACCCGGGTTCAGCCAGTTTTCCTCCCACGACGCGGTTACACTGAACCGGAATTTTAATTAATCTTTTAATTCTTGAGCTGGCAGGGCGCATGGCGATCGTTCTTCTATGCAAGTATACAGTTTCACCCGGATCTTACGTTGAAGGAACTCAAAGGGTGTCGGTGAGGACGCGGTTTAAATAAAAATGCAATTAACCCGGACTTTTTCGAATACCTCACACGGTCACGACTAGAAATCGAGGCTGTTTTCTGAGTTAACGCCCCGTGTTCAGGAAACACGACCGTGGGTTTTGTACGTCCGTGTCTTTCTCTCTACGAGCAGTAAAGCGCGGAGGAACTATTAGATTTCAATGGAGTTCGAGAGTTCGGTTCCATCGAGACTGTTTGCTTTGGCTTTCACACGGAAATCATCAGAGGCTGAATAGTCGTTTTCCGACTTCGCTGGACGCCTATAATTACCACAAATCAGCGTCCGGGCGAGTTTTCGTTAATCATTTTTCAACGTCGACGCGTGTGGCGGAGACTCGGAAGCGTTGCGACTGCGAGGCCCAGCATCAGGAGCGGGCAATACGCATGAATAAAATATATGTATCCGTTGTAAGTCGGCTAACGCGGATGCCTCCATATCTTGCAATCGATATATTCACTGTGTGGTGTTCATCTGCATAAACTCATTCCCATGCAAATGAATATACCTAGGTTCGAACGCTATACCCGAAGCTTGCTTAGCGGATCACAAACTCAAACTCTGATACCCAATATCCGCAGGGTAGTTACGAAATTCGTGTTACAAGAAGCATTGCTCGCAGACGGATGGCGATTTTTTTGTTTTCAACTTCCCATTTATCACCCAAAAGATAAAAAGTTGAGTTTTCACTGGATCTCCACGTTTCGAGGTCCAGAGAATCATTTCCAACTATTTTTTGTTTGACGTCTGGGTCTGTGTATGTGACCAAATTCTTGTTTTCACGATATCTGGAGAACGAGAGCGCGGATTTCGATGAAATTGCGCTCAATCGACGCGATTTTTCCAAACTTGGAACTGATATGATTTTGACTTTGATCGGTTCAGTACTTTTTGAATCATTTAAATAACAAAATTCTACAAAATACAATAAAAATTACGATCTCTCGAGAACGGATCAACGAATTTGAGTGAAATTTGGTACCATATGGTTTTTTGGTTCACTAATCACGAATCTACGGTCAGATTTGCGAATTTCAGAATGGTGGATCCAATTTGCTGGGGAAAAACACCAAAACCATTCGAAATCTTATGAAAATTGGTACTCGAAGATTTTTTTCAACCACTGATCAAGAATCCGAGGTCCCATTTGCAAAATCTGATTAATGGATAGATTCGACATGAACTTAGCCTGCTCGCCAAATTTCAGTCAAAAATATTCAGGATTGTATAAATTACCGTGAAGACTGTGAAAACGGATGGATCCTAAAATATTGAATATTTTGAAACTCAGAGTAGAAAAGCGCATTTAGAAAAATACTGGCAACTTATTGTGACCAACAGTCGTAGCTGCCTTGATTGCTGAACAATCTGAAGCTAGAGTTAAAAAAAAACGTCTCGCGTAATTCGAAAACCACATTAGTAGGACGAGCGAGGCATCTTGAAGTGTCAACGTCAAGCCGGGGACTCCATGCAAACATTGTTTTGCGGTTAAACTTGCTCCTCTGTTTCTATTTGAGTTTCCGTTAACAACGAAATACCTTCAGTTGAATTTTGAACCGTCTACTCGCGGTACAGAGACTTCAAGGCCTGCCATTCCACTGGAAGAGTGTCATAGGTAGCTTCGAACACATATGCGTGCGCGTTTGGTGCATATTTGAGGCAAACACGCGAGGTATATGACCGAGAGCGGGCTTGTCGCACGTGTGCCTAAAATTTATTCTTATTTGGATGCAATTACCGAGTTTAAAGGCCAGGGATGATGGTACCTGGTCTTCGAGCTCTGGTGGATCCCGTGGTTGTTTTAAATAATGCGCCCGAAACTGGACGGGGGTATTTCAATGAGAGTCCGTTAATTGCTCGGTGAGATGAGAGGAAACTGTAAATCAAATATTATTACTAGTTTCCAGAGGTTTTAGAGCCGCGTGAGTATGGGATAATGAAAATACGAAATCGTAAAAATGAAAGGTTATTAATTGCCTCTCGACTCTCTAATTAATGCCTTCCCCCCCTCCCCGACTATTAGTGACATTAATGGCGTACCCTGTCCTCATACTCAGACGTTCGGAACTGTCACTACTTAATTACTCATGGTTACTATCAAAATGAATCACGAGACGTTTACTTTCTCATAAAATATTTATACCGTTTAGTCAAGAATAAAAAAAACCCACGTCATCGATAGCCATCGACTTTTTATTCATTTCCCTCAATTAAACAAACGCAATAAGGAAGTTTCATGATTTTTTTTTTTCATTTTCTTGTCCGATAATTTGATAAAAAAAACATATTGCATCTAATTGTTTATCGTTGGTTTTCACGTGAATCGAGTTTTTTCAATACAGCGTTTGAATTTCGCGGTCGCGTGTGACGTCACACAGCACAGTTTTACCGTCTGATGGCGCTGCGGACAACCATGGCCAACGGAATGACATGGTGGCCGAGGTACTGTGTGACGTCACGTGGCGTATGGAAAATTGATCATTTTCAATTGCTTTTTACAGTCGCCTAAAGTTGATTCTGTAATTCTTACAGTTTTTTAAAATTGTATTTAATTATCACGCACCCATTTGTCATGGACATTCAATATGAGGAATCTTCCCTATTAACGATTGATTTTATTCCGTTCACAGGTCGAAGCGGAGATGAGGAAATCCTTGCGGTGAGCTCACGGCCGCTGCGATGAGGGGTGTCCTCAGGATCTCATCTGGGAGGGCGTCACCTGCCGTCACACTCCTGTTCCTCGCCCTTCTGGCCAGCCTCGTCGTACTGGCCCGCGGCGTAGACCTTTGTGAGTACCTTCGCACAATTCGAGTGCCTTTTTTCCCTTCCTTATTTTATTTGTACGTTTTTTTTTTCTTTTCTCTGTTACTCTCACAAAGAGTAGCCTGATTTGCATCCCCAAGTGCCTCGCTCAGCGCCGCGACGCTGCTATCGTCGATCGTCAAACTGCCCCTTGAACTATTGTAATTCGGTTACTTTTATGAGGAAGAAGGAAGCCTCGGGACACTCGACAAAAAATAATCGATCAATCGATTAATAGATTAATTCATGTATCGTCGTTTTTTTTCCCAACCAGTTGATAAGAAACTTTACAAAGACTATTGAGGTCCGTTACTGAAAAAAAAAACTCATTTGTAGTTAAAATTGAGTAATAATTTAAAAGTGACAAAAAAGCTGTCATTTTTGGTTGAATCGATTGTGGGGGTAAATAATCGATGCAACCGATGTAGAAATTGAATTTCAAATGGGGGAAACTATCCAGGGCTCTGGAAAGGTCCTAGCAGGGCCCTGGATAGTTCTCCCCGATCGAAAGTCAATTTTTACATGGGTAAGTGCCAAAAATGATCGATGGGATCGAAAATCGATTATTTTTTTACCATTCTCGACCTCAGATAGAGAAACGGTCCAGTTTCTGACCTTACCTCCTTAATTCTTCTTCATATTACAGATATTACAGAATAAAAATCGAACCAAGGGGTTCGTTTACCCAATTATTGTGGTTTATTTGTGTAAATGTTCCCGACCGTGCGATCGGTTAATAGTTTGATTTACGATCCGTTTTTTTTTTTTTTTTTCTACCCGGGGCGTCGCGGCTCCTGTCGACAAAGGAAGAACCCAAATAGGCCAAGTTTATGCGAGGGACCGCCCTTAAAGCGAGGCACATACATTATAAAGCGGAGGTGCGTACCAGTGGTGGTAACTGGTAGCATAGCTGTAGTATCGGTATTCGTATCCGGGCGAGTGAAAACTCCGTGGGGAACTATACCGAGAACCTGGGTATACTTGACTTTTATACCCACGCCAGAAGTTTTCTCTAGTTAACCCGCAGGCCGTATCCCGCAGCTCCGGAAATCCGTTGAACGGAGTTCACCTGCTCCGTACCGACTCCGGATCGTGGATCGTTATAGTACGAATCTTTACCTGTAACCGCTCGTTCATCTCGCGTACCTACTAGAGTCTATTATTTCGTACCGGGGTTTAATCGCCTCGCGGACTGCGGATCGCGCAGAGCACAGGAAGTCCGTGTGCACGGTGGTCGTCGTAAATGCTCGCCCGGTGCCCGGTACCCGGTACGCCGCATGTATCTAATAATATCGCGTATTTAATAGAGGATAAATCGATTTATCCTATGGCCAAAGACGCGTGTATCGTCAATGCGGATATTATATCGGTTTAATATCCGCGATGGTCGTCGTTCGGAACGTATGTTTATTGCGAAAGTTGTAACGGTATAACGGAACCGCGGACCCGGCCTGGCAGAGAAATAAATGCCTGATTCCGTTTATACATAGCGTAACTCCGTTAAATTGAATGAATCGAGAGATCGAGACCGAAATTCATTCAAGTCGTGGGTATTTCGCGATAGAAATCCGTTTTACGACATGGTTTCGAAAGAAAAACGTCGATCCTAGCCGGTTTTTTGAATCGATACTGGAAACACTGAGGAAATATCACAAAAACCACGATAAAAGTACCAAAAATATGTCTCTTTTTTTTTTCACAAACTGTAGGTCTTGAAAAAATGAAACGATCCCAGGCGTTATTCATATCGATGATGTATAGGAACCCTGATAAACGAAATCGGCACTAATCAGCCTGACACTTTGTTGAGCATGCAGAAATCTATAAAAATCGGGACACTCATATCCAAAGACTACTTTTTTGTTTTCAATGGTTCAAAATGACCAACTCGGATCTCCTTCATCGACGATTACGACATGAACGATTTAGAATAATCTATGAAAACCGAGGATTAGATTCTTTCAAGATAGACTAAATCGTGGCTACCGGTTTTCGTATACCTAGTCGATGTCTTGGTCTGCCTTTCTCTTTTTTTTCAAATCTGATATTATGACTAGGTGTAGGTTACGTGTTTATTACAATGAGCAGAAGCCCATCTGGCTGACGATGAGATGAACCACGCGCGAGAGTCTAAAAAAGAAGAAAAATAAACTATCTGAGATATAAAGATAAAAAATCGTTGATGAAACTGGCAGCGATAGCCTTAATATATATCTTCGGGTATTGAGTAAGGATTTTGAATTATGATGATAAAAAGTTTTCCAACTACCTCTGCAAATCTCTATATCTATGTATTATAATAAGTTCGTATAAAAAACAAATTACTCAATAGGCGTAAGACTGGCTTACATTCAACTTTATTGATAATACGATAAGAGTGTATAGGTAATAGATGCAAAGCGGATGGTATCTGTTCTCAGATAGCTTTTAACCCTGTCATTGACTGCTAGCCGCGCGCGTTAGCGACTAGCATCTAAAACTACGTGGAGGCTATGAAACAATTAGATCGGATAATGCGATAGGGAATTATAACCGTGCGCCGAGAGCTGCTTACAAGGTACAGAGACACACAGCCTCTTCCTCAGGCCTCTCTCTGTATATCTGCGTCGGTAATCTGCTCCCCTCTCCAAGCAACAGTCGTAGTTGATAGTTACTCTACAATTCTGGTATCACATGCACCTGACACATGCGGTTTACTTACAGCGCAATGCATAGCGCCGTTGGGGATGGAGTCCGGGGCGATTCTCGACGGCGACATCACCGCCAGCTCAAGTTTCGACAGTGGTAATGTCGGACCACACCAGGCCAGGTAAGCTATCATACCTCGTATCACCTAGGTCCTAGGCTATGAGCCTGTCTCAGGTTCCCAACTCTCTCACTGATACTGTGAGACTAATGTCGTAAGTTCTCGATGTTATCTATCTTTCTTTCGATGCCTATAGTTCGGAATGGTGGCAGAATTCGAGGTGAACGAGTCCCAGTTTCTGAACTTTTGAGAATACCGATCAGCAACACTTCTAAATGGGGACCCAGACAGCGCAGAACAGTATGGACGTCAAATGTCCCACTTTTTGACGTCTAAATCTTGTCTTAACTCTCAAAGACGACTATAAGAGACCAAAAGACGTCTTTGAGAGTCAAGACAAGATTTGGACGTCAAAAAGTGGGACATTTGACGTCCATACAACGACTTTTAGACGGCCATAAATTACACCGTATGATTCAAATTTCTTCCTCGATGATTGTAATTCTTCGTCCTGATCAGGACTAGACGTTGTGAAGAATGTAGATACGAAAAAAAAAGCGACCGAATGGAATCATAAAGTGAGCCGTGTATCTCTTTCGCTTTATAATCGAAATGGATCGCCGAACAGACCCGGAATCGCGGTCCAGGGACAGTTGGCGATGGACCCGGTTTATATGAGTGGTCCATCTCCCGCGGGACCCCGTACCGGAGCAACTCGCTCTGATATTAATACATTCCATTACCGCAGACAATGACCGCCTCAATGGGCCCCTAACTCTGATGAGCTTGGGGGCCCCCCCCGGCACCGAAACCCTCGACCTTCGCGACCTGCGACCTCCCGCACGCGCGTTTTCATCCAATTTAATACACCAGGCTTTGGGATATCCTCGGGTACGAGACACCGTACGGAAACCTCAAGGAGATTTTTATAAATGAGATTACACAACTTGCGTTTTAATTATTTACATTTCTTCGTTCCGAGTCCAGTCAAATTGGGACCAAAATATGGCGAATAGAAAGAATTAGGTAGCAAAGATCTATAAATTGGTAGAAAGCTTCATATTGGACTATCATTAAGTCCTTATCTCTAATTCGACGGCTTGATCGGAGGTGCTCAAATTCAGTTTTTTCGTCATATCTCAACAACCTTTGATCCTATCGACACAAAGGTGAGTATAAAAAATGAAGCTTACTAAATTCTCTACAAAAAAGGTTTAATACATTTTGCTCGTATCTTCGATAGCTTGTCTCCAATACTTCAGTGAATACGTACATAATTCTCACGAGATTCTATACCGAGAAAGTGATCATCACTTTCGGCACTGTATTAAACATAAACTATCAAAGATTGGGAAAAAATGTATTCAACTTTTTTTGTGGGCAATTTGATGAACTTCATTTTTGATAATCACCTTCGTGACGATGGTATCAATAGTTGTCGAGATATGATGAAGAATCTGAATTAAAATCTCTATCTTTACTAATTAATTTGTCGATTTTAGCTGATTTGACTGCACTATCCTGTTTCATCATTCAGTCTATAATCTTGCCGTGGCAAAGCTGAACGAAAATCGTTCAAGTTCCAGCTATCCTAGTCAGGGAGGTCGCTGATCAGATGACAGAGATGCGACGAGTGGTTTTACCTAAACCAATGTGATATAGTCACCCCTGTCTACACACTGCCTGGTTAGAAGGAATCCCGACAGGGTATTGAAAATTTAAACCTGTCTCCCTGCCACGAACCAATTTGGCCCTGTCTATCAATCCACAGGGTCGATAGGTGTAGATAGACACCGGAGGGTTGGAAGAGAGTCGGAGAGAGAAAGGATGAGAAAACAAAAAATGAAAATGAAAAAAAAAAAAAAACTACGCCTCAAACATTCATAGGGGTTTGTATAGTCCGTATAGCATCCAGCCTCCCTGGTTCGTACGCGAGAGATCGGTAGCTCTGTCGAATCGGGAATTATTTAGTGAAACGGAAGGTGCAGGGTGATGCAGGATGAAAAAACACGCCGTTCTGTTGAACGAAAATCTATAAAACACTAACAAGGGAGTATCCAATACGTGAAGGGTTGTTTATGACGATCAACGTCAAAACATTTTGTTCCATTTTTACCCCCGCTAGGAGACAGCCCGATGATATTGAGCCGTGAGCTTAACATTCACAGCTTTTCGCGAAATCAATTTCAGAAGTAACACCGATGACAGAAAAAATGAACGCGAAATTTGATTACGTTAACTTGATTGAGGGATGGACGGGTGGATTTTCAGCTATACTTTTTTTCTTTCTTCTCTCACTCTCGTTCCATTTGGGGTCGTCCATGAAGGACGTCACCACTGGAGGTGGGACCAAATCTGACATAACGTTCCAATACTTTGATATCTACTTATCATCTGTAGCCAATATCAGATATTTTAAGAAAAAGTTCGCTCACGTATTATGTACCATGACAGTTGATAATATCTAAAATTGCATATGCAATGACAAGATCGATATATTATGACACGCTAAGAGCTTTCTTTCCTCGATATTGAGTCTTTTGGATAATTGTTTCATGATTGGGGGATTTTTGTGACTTCAAGTGTCAAAAGTTTTCGCATTTGCACATTCGGTGCAGCCCGAAGAAAGAAAGCAGTCGAGTTGTTTTCATCCCCTGGTGGAATTCGCCCCGAGGTACAATTTAAAAGTGTAGCTATAGGAGGAAAGAAGCAGAACCTTTGTTCTGTTTTGTTTCGTTTTTTTTTTTTCTGTTTGAATAATGATGATGATGATGATAGTTATTAAGCCCGTTTCAGGACTTGTCCAGCTCTTCTTCGGTAATTTTGCATTCGTTGAAACCTCACGTCAACGAACGGACAGGTTTCGTGCCAAGTGGCGAACGGGGACCAGGGCAATTAAGAAAGGTGCGGTTCGCTTCGCGCTGCCTTCAGCGTCCGAGTCCCTTCAGAGTTTTGCGAGACCAGCCAACGCAGCTCATCTTTTATTCACACAAATCTCTACGCCTCTTTTCTTAGGATTGAAACTAAACTGATAAAAGCTGCAGCCTGAACCGCGTTTATCAAATGAAACGTGTCTTTGCTATGTTCAGATTGAGGACCGAGACACACGGCGGCGCCTGGTGCCCGAAGGAGCAGATCACAACGGAGCCTAGGGAATGGCTCGAAATAGATTTGCACACAGTTCACATGATCACGGCCACCGGAACTCAGGGGAGGTTCGGAAACGGAGTAGGTGTCGAATACGCAGAGGCGTATCTCCTCGAGTATTGGCGACCCCGATTGGGGAAATGGGTTCGTTACAGGGACGTCAAGGGCGAAGAGGTGAGTGCTGTATAGATCGATATGAACCACGATAAGGATGAGTAATTATTAAGTCGAGAGTGGTGTTTATGGCGGCTCCTCGCTCCTCGGGGAACCGCTGGCACTGAGGGAAGAGGCTGAATGAATCTTTACGAGAATTCCTCGTTACCGTTAGGAAAGAGGGAACTAATTCTCTTACCTCCCACCCGCCCATCGAAAAACTGGCAAAGTTGGGTATCGCGATTCTGTCGCATCGACTTAAACTCGAGAGAAAGACACTCGATCTCGTCTCACGAAGAAGGGTAGTACGGGGAATTACCAAAGTCTCATCAATATTAAAAGGAGGGAATGATATTACGCGGGGCTCGCCCGGGGGTTCGGCCAAGGCCGGCACCAGGATTGATATAAATGTTCTATTAGCGTGATTTACGGCATCGCCATCTTCTATTTACGATATATATCCATACACGGTCCCGTGCTGCCACCCCTAGAAGGGTCCTTTTGCGAAATGCTGTTCAGAGTTTTGAAAAATTTGCCGTGAAAAGCATATTTGAACCTCGTCGATTGGCTAGATTTGACACAAAGCAAGAAACAAAAAAAATGTAGAATATCAAATTAGAGACAGAAGTATTAAAAATTGTAGAATTTATTCAACTTTGAAAATTCTATTTTGAGGGTCGATTGTCCAAATTGAACAAAAAGGCAAAATATCAAAAATCTGACACGATAAAAAGTTCAGTTTATAAAAAAAAAAACGGATTAAAAAAAAAGAATCAACGTCCATTTGAGACCAATACTTCTTCCGATGGTTCGGTAGATGGGGATCCCCTCAAAAGCCCGAGTTCTGAAAGCTCGAAATAGACGACGGAGCATCATACATATGCACAGAGGCCAGAACGTGCGCGATATGGAGCCGGACGTAGGCATCACCTTAAAATAATAATTCAATTACGATTAAAGTGCAGCAGCTCCGGCATAGAGACCTCGGCGCTCGCTCCAGTGTAGCCACGAAGAAGAGTGGTATATACTATATGTATAGAGTTATGGTAACGTCCGTCCGAGTGAAGAAGATTATTATTTCTGGCATCTTTGCGACGAGTTAAGAGCGCGCGAGCCCGTAGAGTTCAAAGCAGTCAAAGCAAAGAATTAGAGAAGGATTACTCGTCAGAACGTATATAAGCCGCTTATCTCGAACCTGGAAACCAATTTTATACTCTAGCGCGGTATTACTTTGATCTTTCACCGTCCGACCGACCGACCGAGGGACCAACTATCTTGTTTGTGCTAATTTTTCAATTTACTTCAACCCTTTCATTCTCCCACGATTCTCTCGACTGACCCAGTTTCATTATCTTTAATCCCATAGCCAGGGAAGCGAGTACGAAAAAAACAGGGTAAAGTGGAACCCGAAATGTCCAGAAACAAAAAACTAAAGATTTATATTCCAACTACATCAGTTTTTTGTATCCTCCTGTGGCAGAAAGTCTAACTATTTCAACATACTGTCACTCTCTCTTCTGAGGTTAGGTCAGCGCTCATCTAGCTGCGCGCGCAGCCATGCAGTGCCTTCTAGACTCGTTCCTTTTACCTAGCTAGGCTTGATCACAAGGCTAAAGTGGCAAAATTAACGTTTGAAGGAAATATAGAAAAACTTAGTTTGCTATTAATTCTGATTCTGATCTCGAGCTATTGATTTTTTCTATTCTTTTTTTTCTTCCCTACCTACAAGATATTCTAGGAATAATTCCGATCAAAATTACGTAGATTATCTTCGGCCTGTGAGAAGAGGGCGAAACTTTGGACGACCGGAACATTGAGGTATTCGATCGGTTATCCTCTAGCAGACTTTAACGTGGGTCGGACCGGGGCCCAGAAATAGTTGTGCCTAAGTCGTAAGATTTCACGCCCATACCTCACACCCTTTGTTGAATATTTCAAAGGGTTCAAGCCATCGATGATTGACAGTTGATGCCGAGGGGCAGACGCCCCGAGCCGACCCTAAGTGAGGGATGGATTGCTGGGATCTATTTTTATTGTCTCGTCTCGGGCTTTCGACGCCTCGACCCTAAATCATCCCATTTTATATATTCATCGACGATTTTCTTATATCGAGACGTTATTCTCTGTGAAATTCGACGCGATTTTGATCGCAAAAAAAAACAAAAAAACAATCGAATAAAGTAAATCCGAGCGGAGAGAGCGAAGACGGGGAAAGAGAGATTAGAGTTGGCTCGACGGAGTCGCTTCAAAAGAACGCCAGCGGTAATTAAGGCTCGAGGCGAAGCCAAAAGCTTTTTTGGGTTGCGTTAATAATAAATAGGCACGTCAAAAACCGCGCTGCAACACCGTTCCCCGGGCCTCATTAGCTTGCACGAGACTCGCTGCTGCTGCTGCAGCTCGCTCAGCCTCCTGGTAAAGCTGCTGCAGTTTGCGGCGTGGTACGTCTATCACAATACATCCAGCTACCAGCTACATGTAATATAATACACGCAGAAGCTCGACTGAGCGAGTGATTAAATATACTCGACTGCAAATTGGTCAGCGGGCACACAAAGGATATCGATTTATTTGCACCGCATTAACGCAGGGCAGATCTGCTCTGGCGTCCTGCGTTCCTAATGAGTACCGAATGATCGGGTTTCAATTAGATCCGCTAATCAGTCAGTCCGCGCAGGTGTAAGTAGATTTAGAAACCCCTACTCAAAAATTTCATCCCCTAGATTCGGGACTACATGACGAATTTTTATTCATTTTTTTTTTTAAGGAATTCGCCTTATACTTGTCACTCGACTCGTATAGACAAGTACTATTGGATGTCCGGATTTATCATTGACCACTATTGAAATTGAATAGTTGTCAATACTTCTCTATAATAAAATCGGACATCGGATAGTACTTTTCTATTTGCATGATTTTCATATGAATTACTCAAATCTATTCCGAAAAATAATTTATTTCGTAGATAATCATCACGTCGTCGCCTTAATCTTTACTTGACCTACAGGGAATTCAGATTTGACCAGAATTTTGGACTTTGAAGTTATTTTAAGACATTTTTGTACAATTCAATTACTCAATTTGAATTATTATTCTCAATTCGATGAGACGACTGTGCTTCTGCCTTCTAGATTCGAACAGAATAAATTGAAACATAAATCAGGATTCATATCAGAAATTACGATGATTTGTTTTGTGATGAATTTATCGTTTAATTTTTCATGCAATCTACTACGCGAACTTTTTCACTAGATACAATTCAATTCTTCGTTTTTCGAGACACTGTGAAAATAGGCTTTTTTTTAACGTGCGTCACGCTAAATTTCTCTTAGTCATTGTGTCATTTAGGTATGAGAGTGCGAGTCAGGCTGATGTGCTCGTTTTTTTTTCATGTTTTATCTTTCATACTTTTTATAGTGTAGATGTAGGTGGTTTTGTTTCATTCTTATGGCAGCGAGCATTCGAAACGCGTGCTGCCCGCGGTCTTCGACTGTAACATAGAATAAACGATCGGTTGGGATCGCAGCGTTATACGACGCGACGCGACAGTGACGGTAGCTGTAGCGACTTCGTGGTATCGAAAGAGCGCCTATATCTATAAGAAAAATGATTGCAACGCATAAAAAAATTGCCATTTCAAAGTTATAGGGAGATCGTAAAAATCTTTACGTCAACCACCACAAACCATCCGAACCCTCGTCGTTTCTATTGAATTTCACCCACTCTGTATCGACGTAGGTACCGTGGATACGACGGCCACCGCGCGAGCTTATTCGCGGTGCAACTAGTAACGTTGTAAAAATGTTTATTGCTGGACGACGTACACCAGGAGAATTTCAAACTACAATTATCTTTCCCAATCTCTAGTTCCTATACGTAGACGAACTTTGCTACAGCGAGACAAGTTTCGAACAATTCTTTTTTCTCGATATTGACTTTTTCAAAAATCACTGGTCGTAAGGTGCCAGACACCCGGTTGATTCGATTATGTGTTTCGACGTCTCATTTTCTTCAAAGAGCAATTTTTCATCATGTGAATAAAGGAAACTGAGAAAAAAAAATCCTGTGATAAGTTATGGTCAGTTATCGAAATTTAGCGACAATATAGTCATTCTTTTGCTGGATAACTTAATTGGTCCAAAATTTTGGTGACGAAGGAAATGAAGGATTGCTCTTCGGAGAAAATGAGATGTCGAAGGACATAATCGGATCAATCGTGTGCCTGAAACCTTACGACAAGTGAGTTTTGAAAAAGTCAATTTTTCGATGTAGGTATCATGAATTTTGGATGAGATATAAATTTTATGATTTTTTGAGTATATTAGAGAATTTATTGAATCACGCTATACTGGTCCACTTAATCATTGTGCTAAAATCGCGTACACCGATTATAATTACAAAAGATTACAAACATCTGACAAAAATCTGAAACAGTTGATTCTTCGGGCTGGAAAACTGTGTGCCCCCCAAATTTTAGACAAAAACGTCCAGGACCGTAGGGGTTAGATATGTGGCTTTACAGGAGAAACTACAAAAACAAATTACCTACTCGTCCAATTTTGAATATTTAGAGCTGAAATTCAGCGTGTAAGCTCAGTGTAGATAAAAAATTTGCAAGTCATAGGTATTCCTAGCCAATACGCTTCTTGTGGTTGCTTTGATCGATATTCTCTGATTTCTTTATGGAATCAGCTCTATATCGCTCTGTGTCCATTGGAGTTGCAAATTAGATTCGCGTGTATAAAAAATTGCACGGTTGGCCTGGATAGGAGTAGAAAAAAATTCTCACTGTAGCTGATTAAAAAAGTCACGCCATATGATGATAACGGTATATTATTACCGTCGTAATTATAATTGTCGTCAGCGTGCATGGTTTTTTTTGTGGTAAAGAACCTAGTGTGTATACAGATAAAATCGTCAAAGTGGAGACAGAGAGATAAAATGGAAAATTAGGGATTCTAAAAGCACGGAAATCCTTCCTCCTCCTTCCTCTCTTTCTCTATCTGTACTAACATAAGTCTCACGCGTCAGCAATTACTCGCTACTTAACACACTAGAGACAGACGAGAGGCGTGAAGGGATGCGAGGAAGGAGGAGATAATTGCGTTGGGGTCAGAGAGCGGTGTGTCTGGGTGTCTAGAGAAGAGTATATGTAGTTAAGGGTCGTTGCATGAGGGGGGGGGGGGGGGGGGGGGGGGTGGGGCGGGCGGGGGGGGGGGGGGGGGGGGGGGGGGGGGGGAGGGATTGAACAGCGAACGCAGAAACACAATCCTAAGGGCTTTTCGCACACAACACCGACACGAAAGAGGTCCTCTCCCACATTTTCATTCTGATTTCATCCCCCGTTCCGGAGCTGCGGGTTTTATGCAACTTTTATGCACCCACACCCCAGCTGTAATGAAGAATAATATCTCTCTCCCCCCCTGCTACGGGTGCTGCAAACTGCAACTGCAAACTGCAACTGCACCACCGAGTTGCAAGGCTGTAGTCTAGAGCCGGGGACTCCCAGGTGTGGTAAAATGAGAAAGAATCGACCGCGGTGTCCCGGGGTTGACGGCTACTGTACCTAGGGGAGTTGAATACTGGAAGAAGAACCGGTAGCCGGAGCCAGATACGTGTGGGTGGTAGTAATGTCGTGACTGACGTAAAACGCAATGTCACGCAACATGCCTTTTCTCCGGTACCCGTCCTGCGATGGCTGCCGTCGTTGTGCTCGTCTCTCGAAACTGGCCAGCCTGGTTTAATGACGCATCGTAGCCGGCCAGTTTCCAGAAACAACCGCGGTCTGACAATGGGAAAGACAAAGTCACGTGATGTTGTAGACCTAGAGGAAGACTCGGAGGTGGACTAAACAGAACGTTTATTTTATTCATAAATCGGTAACACGAAATCGATATACGGTACACATACGTGCGGTAGGAATAAGCCGGGTCGTGATATCCGTGTCTACGTGTCTATACGCTTGGGCCATAACCAGAACGGAGTGGCAGTGGTACAGCTTGGTCGTAAAAACCGAACTGAAACAACTGGATATAGCCCAGTGGCTGCACCCCAACGGTTACTATACAATTGTGTCGTTGCGAGCGGGGTGCGCGACTCGGTTGATTGAATTGAAACGCGAGATTGATTAGGATGTAAATAAAGGAGCAAACAAGCTACGCCCAGCTGTACAGAATTTATAGAACGTCACGCGGACGTACGTTGGTTGGGATTGACTGGCTATCTAATAACAGGCTTTCAGAAATTCTACAGAAAACAGATGGAAACGTTTTCCACGCTTTGACCAATCTCATGGTCCCAGGTTGCACAAAGTTCTTCGATTTGCGTCTTTTTGAGACAGAATTCTACCACTCATGAGACATCTTTGAGCCTTTGCGAAATGACGACTTCATCTTTGAGGGTCACATGTGTCTTTCAAGGCTCCTGTTTAGAAACTTCATTAAGAAAGCAGTGGTTCAGGTTTGGTGGACGGACCGATACTTCCAAAAAAAAGCTTGTCCTTTTCCCTATAAGATCGATAATGGACGTATGGTTTTTTTACCATGCATAGTTCAATATGTCACTGTGAGAATCGTGGGAGAAGAATTCCTCAAGCAGTTCCAAGTTAGAGTATAAAAAATTCATATTTCAATTCTTGCTGGCGCATAAAATGTATTGTACCTCAAGAACTAATGACTGAATCAAGTTTCTGGTTCACTACTTTGAAAAAAATGATCAAAACTATCTCCGATAATACCTCACTGTACAAAAATATTCTTTCAAAAAACAGCTATTTGCGGATCGAAAATGTTACTGTCTGAAAATTGGATTTTAATCACTGTTTCAGGTGATACACGGCAACACGAACACATACCTGGAATCTAAACGCGAACTGGAGCCGCCGTTGTGGGCGAGCAAAGTGCGTTTCCTACCCTACAGTTATCACAGACGTACGGTGTGCATGCGGGTCGAATTGTACGGGTGCTACTGGTCAGGTAGATAGTCTACGAGTCTCTTCGAATCACGATCCTGATGGGATTGTGTTTGATTTCGTGTCTTTTGTTCAAATTCCAGACGGCGTAGTGTCGTACTCCATGCCTCAGGGGGACAAACGGGCGAATGGATGGGAATTTTTCGACGCAACGTACGACGGTCACTGGGACGGCGACCTCAGACGTGGTCTTGGTCAGTTGACAGACGGTCGTACGGGTCCTGACAACTTTAAGATGGGATTCTACGATTACGATAAAAGCCAGGGTTGGGTAGGGTGGAAAAACGACACTAGATCCGGCCACCCCCTTGAGATAAAGTTCGAGTTTGACCAGGTGCGGGAATTCTCCGCCGTTCATATATACAGCAACAACCAGTTCACGAGAGACGTGCAGGTCGGTATATCATGCCATTCCATTACTTTATATATTACTTTTCTTAAAAAAAAAAAAAAAAAAAAAAAAAAAAAAAAAAAAAAAAAA